>JAZAVJ010000148.1:0-103581 GCA_037954315.1 Neonectria punicea
AATAAAGATTAAGATTAAAAAAGTAATTAAAAATAAGATTATAAAAAGCTATTATATATAATTTAAGTAGAAAAAAGCCTTAATAAATTTTTTTAAAGTATTTATATAATAGCTATAATCTATAGGATAAAATAATATTAAAATAAATAAAGATATATTTATAATAAAAGTAATATAAAATATAAAATATAACTATATATAATTATTTATAGCTATACTTAAACTATTATAGCCTAGGTTAAGATTAGGCGGTTATAACCGGCAGAACCATAACATACCTACTTTTCCCTTCCTATTACCATTAGATCACTGGCTCACTATCGTGATCCAAGTGATCCCTATCTATTCACTAATTATAGGAAGTATCACCACAACGCCATCGTGATCCAACTCTTGGCTCACCTGGATCACCACCGTGATCCAGTGATCCCAGCACGGTATATAACCACATTCATTCAGCACATTAGACAAAGAGCCTTAAGCTCCTTAGCTATCAACATCATTTAGTTACACAATAACTTACCATTGCACATTACCATCGTGACCTACATTGCTCACTACGACGTCCTGATCCACTCGATCACCAAACCACACGCCTTGGATCTACCCTATACCCCTAGGTTAGACCCGACCGTCACATAAACCTTATAGTATTAAGGCTTAATAGTTCTTCCCCTATTATAAAGTATTTTACCTTAATATAATATATAAGATTATATACTATTAAAAGGACTTATAGTATATAGTTAGGGTTAATATAGTAAGAAAAAGTGCTTAAAAAATAATTTTAGCACATCGGTCCCTATGGCCTTCCGTAGTCCCCGTGGATGTGGATCGTGCGATCACCTTTGTTGCCGAATTCCGGATAAGACGGCACTTGGACGTTACGCGTTGCACTAAATGCACTGCCTCGCGACGTAATTGTTAGAGAAACTCGTGTTTTTATCCTTCATGCTCGGAATCACAATCACACAAACTAGATAATAATTATGGCCAACTACATGCCAATGGAAATATCCAACCGGAATAACGAGGGGGGAACCGAGCCAGAGCGAAAGCGTCCGCCTAAGCTCTTCCATAAAAAGTCAAGGAACGGCTGCCAACAGTGCCGAGCCCGTCGCGTCAAGGTGAGACCCTCACCATCAGCCCTACCGTGAGGTCTCGGAGGCCTCCATCAGCAACATCAAACTGACCCTCGAACAGTGTAATGAAGCGAAGCCCATCTGCCACGACTGTCACAGGCTTGAATTGACATGCATCTATGATCGCCAACGAATACCGATCCATGCAGCGCCCAAGGACACGTCTGAGCGAAGCAACTCAACACCAAGGACAGAGGACAAGAACGATCCTCCAGAATCCAGAGAGCGCCGGAAACTTGAGCTTCAACTTTTTTACTACTACGTGACTGAAGCAGGTCCTTCACTTGCCGTGGACAAGGACTCTGCTGAATTTTGGATGGTTCCTCTCCCCAAACTGGCATTGCAGTCAGATGCCTTGCTATACTCGATGTACTTCATGGCGGCACTTCATTCGGCACGGTGTGATCGGGCAAATAAAGACCATCACATGAGGATTTGTCATACCTACCTCGACATGGCTGTGCGGGAACATGCAAAGGAGGTTGCGCAGCTCAGCAAGGACAACTTGGATATTCTATGCCTTACGTCGAGCATGCTGAGGATATACTACTTTTTCAAGCTGAAAGAGCGTTCTCTGCAGCCGTACCAGCCTCCGACTGAGTGGATGAGGGCCACCGGAAGCAGTTCCGCGATATTCAGGCAAGGATGGCCTCTGGTTGAAGACAATCCAGATTCAATCGCCCACAAGATGATCACAAACGTACCGACTATCCTAGACAGCGAGGCTAGAGAGGGAGAACAAAATCGTCAGGAATTAATGCACTTGCTTCAGCGAGAGGACAGCCACGAGCAGACGGAGAACTGGGACGCAGAAGTCAAGGAAGCATACGAGACAACGCTAAGCTACATCGGCGGTGTCTGGATCGCGATGAACAACCACGAAAGCCCCGGGATGATCGGCAAGAAGCTCATCATCTTCCCCATGCTGGTGCACAAGCACTTCATCGACCTGGTTCAGGAGCAGCGGCCGCGAGCGTTGGCCATCCTAGCGCATTACTTTGCGCTTCTCGCCATATTGCGCTGCTTTTGGTGGATCGGAGATACTGGGCGGCGCGAAGTTCTTGCCATTGTTGAGGTTCTACCGCAAGAGTGGCAGGATGCGATGAGTTGGCCTTTGCAGATTATCGAGGAGCAGATTGTGTTTACCAGGGAGGAAGATGCACACATGGAAGAGTAGTTCGTGCGTAGGAATTTAAGGGCAGTGCACTCAGATCTTATTTTAGGGACGGTTGCTATCTAGAATCATCATACGTGATGATAGATGGGAGAAGTCCCTCCAAACTCATGAAACGGACAGAGGTCAGGCATTAGCTATCACGATTCACCTAATTCTACGTCACACGTTGGCCAATATCCCGTGCAGCCTGATAGATACAAACACATGTTTGATTTAGTGTCTGACTTCACGGAAAGTTGGCCTAGCTGTGTTGCAATACGGTAAGATGTGTAGTATCTATTATGATAACCCAATAGAGTGGACTTCTTCTCCATTTTGTATCTAAATTTCGAGACCACTACTCAATGCCTATTCCTAAGTATGCTCCATTGCCTCGGGACAGAAGGACAGCACTTGGTATCCTTTCATATATGCCAACTCACTCCAACTCATCATTCATCAACGTAACGTCATCATATGAACCATTCCTCAGGAAATGCCACCCACCCGTTAGAAGATGATCGCCCATGCCGTCCAACCTATGCTCATTACCACGGATACTTTCTGACTTCATCCTCCTTCTCCAACCTCAACCCATTCGCAACCTGCTTCTCATGCTCCCCATCGAGATAATCCAACAGAACCGTGCCGTACTTCTCTCTCCCCTTGTACACAGACACAGCGCCGTCCCAACTGCGCACAGCACTAGCCAGCCTCCCCGGCACGTAGTCCTCCTTGGACATCTCCGTAACGGGCATGAAGTAGGTGCGCACGGTGAAGACCACGGCGCCCGTCTTGGGCAGCCGACGCAGCGACTGTCGCTCGGAGCGGAAGTAGTGGTTGTCGATGGGCTTGTCGCTCTGGGCCGTGCTCCAGCTCACCGTGGCGTCGTCCTCGTTGCCGATGCTCCAGCTCCAGGCCAGCGCGTCGTCGACTTGGATGAAGTAGTTGTTGCGGGTGAAGAAGGTGTCGCACTTGAGGCGCTTGAAGAACTTGAGCATGCCCGTCTCGAGCTTCTCCTTGTAATGGGGCACGTCGGCCGAGGTGTGGATGCTTGATAGAGACATGCCGTATTTATCCGTCAGTCGCCAGAAGCCTGCCAAGAGGATGGCGCCAGCGAGCAGGTAGTATTGTCCGTCTGGGCGTTCGATCATAATGGCCAAGTCGTCTTGCACAAGCCGGGCACAAATTGCCATGGGGTCCTCGCGAAGTGGCGTCTCGACAATGTTGAAGGACTCGCCCGACCAGAGATTATCGAGACCCACGGGAGTCCGCTTGTACAGGCTTGGGTATCGGGCAGGGAGATAGTCAGTTAGCTCCTGGAGAAGCTCCATGGCAGCCGGATAGGCGTCCGGGTGCGTGTCTACGCATTTCTTGCCCCGGTCCGCAATACGAGCCGCCTTCTCGGCGTGGTACTTGGGGAACTGGTTGTCCAGCTCGATCCATTCCTGGGGCTGGATCGAGCGAAGACCCATTGTGACATTGTACTTCGGGCCGTATCTGAACGCGCGGTAGGGAAGCGGCTTGGTGGTTTCGATGGACCAGTTGGGGTACGGCGCTGGGATGGGAGTCTTGAACGGCTCGGGCTTCTTACTGTTGGCGTAGGGCAGGTTTGTCTTTTCGTTTACGGCGATTCGTCTGCCAGTGCGACTTGTCAGGCGGACGTAGTACAAGACGCCGGACACGACGACGAGCAGCACGGCGGGTATGAGGAAGCCCCGGTGCGGGAGGGAAGTGACGAGGTAGTCCATGGTGAGCCAGCCAGAGGATGCAGAAACGGACCAAAACGGTGAGAGGCTGTGGTTTATTCGACGGAGATCAACGATGGAAACCGAGGCCGTTACAGGCTGAATTGACTTGTACAAATCTCGTGGCCGAGGTGTTGGTTATCACCACCGCAGTACACCACAGTCTCCGGGCCTCTCCTCGATCGCGCCGTATCCGTCGAGTCTTCCCGTATCTCCCTTGCCGCACTCGGATTAGCATGCTTCTAACGGACATGATACACGATTGGCCCGTCATTGGACTCATTCCGTGACCTCGAGCCTCTCACGAGGTGTTTTTACCCCGCAGTCCCGTCGCGACGAGAACCGGCAACCTTGTCCGAGATAGGGAACGCAACGCGATAAGTGAAGCTGCGGGGTCGCGATCATCGTGCCGCTAGACGGTCGGTAGTTCGCCGTGACACGGAGGGCTAGGCTCGTCTGGGGAATGTTCAGAGGGCCGGGAACCTTGTCGGAAATGGGCATCAAGATGCGATGTGGGAGGGCAGATTAGATTGTCGATTTGTAAATGCGATGAAGGGTCCAGTAAGCATCGCGGGAGGGTACTCCGTACCGATCCGTACGCCTCAGAGAGGTGACTATATGAGAGAGAATCTCGCCTCGATTCATAGCATCATCATCACTCTCACACTCACACTCAAACACTACTCTCCATCTACTCCATCTACTCCATCTACATCTCTCAACCATCACAATGGCCACCGCTATGAAGTACCACGCCAAGGCGCAATCCACCTTCGAGATCCCTCTCCTCGCCGGCGACAACGCCTTCCTCGGCGACGTCTTCTCCAGCGACCAGACCAACCCCGACAAGCCCATGTCGGCGGGTCTCTACCGCCTCAAGAAGGGCGAGCCCCTGGTCTACACCTACACGTACGACGAGATGAAGATCATCCTCGAGGGCGACTACACCATCACCGACGGCACCGGCCAGAGCGTCACTGCCTCTCCCGGCGACGTCTTCTACTTCCCCAAGGGATCTACCATCACCTTCACCACCACCAACTACGGCCTGGCCTTTTACTGTGGCCAGAGGAAGCACAGCGACTTCTAGGTGTGCATCTGGGAGATAAATGGAATCGGGAATGCATGAATGAATGAACGGATTTGTTCGGAAGCTAGAAATAAACTGGCTCTCTTAGATAGCAATACATCAATTTGCTAAACACCATTATTTGTTTAGAATGTGAGGGTGAAGAAAGAGCCAAACCTTTTTGAGTGTGAAAATTGCAAGATTAAAAGACTAGTAAACCCTGCAGTCATAAAACGCTCCAGATGGAAATCGAATGAGAAAAGCATTAATCAGACACAGATGTCATACTAGCCTATCCAAACATGGAACGGAGATTATTATCCTCCATTACATCAACCCAGTGAACTGCCGTAGATCCAGGCATCTCGCCATCGTACGCATCCCAGATCGCCCGAATAAGTGTCTTGGCCACAATGACCGGCTTGGGCGGAAGACTGTTCTCCAGTATGCCAAGCCGGCTCATGATGAAATGGCGCGCGTTGCTGACATCCAGCGACATCCGCGATATCGAAGCCGGAGCCAACGTCTGCAACTGCGTCTCGTTAAGCGGCCCCAGAGGCCCGTTGTAGTCGTACCGCGGTCGGAACGGTGCGCCCATAGAGCCCATGCTCAAGTCCCATGGACAGTCGAGGGCATCCGACGAAGCCTTCGTGTCGTATCGAAGTCCTGTGCTTGCGGATATATAGAGCAGTGGCTGGATGACGCGACTCCCTGACGAAGGGGGGATGTGCTCCAGGACTCGCACCAGGCGGAGACTCAGCGGGATGATCCATTCTTCCCATGATATGTTCCCGGCAATGGACGTCGCGTCGTTGATGGGCAGTCGTAGGGAGACCAAATCGGGAAACGTCTGGTACAGTTGAAGCAACGATGCCAGCTGGTACGCTTCCGCCACCCTGGCAAGGTGGAAATACGGTGTTAGATCATCGCCCGTGTCGCTGTTCTGGGGCATCGACGGAAACTCCAGCTCAAGCAGCTGCTCCTCCAACCTCTGTGCGGATTGAATCTCCTGCAACGCAGTATGGAAGTCTCTTCCGGTATCTTTCTGCTGTCTGGTATTGTGGCGGAATGTTCGGCATAGCCGTATGGACTCGGCAAAGAGACGAGACGTGACTGTGGAAATGCCAGTCCACGGATGCGGGTAATTGTCGACGCCCTTGTCGCTCTTCTCTTCGCATCCGTCTTTGCCCGTACTGCAATTGGTCTGCTGTGCTGGAATCGACGTGTCGGTCCCGGTTGACAAGTCGCCATCGCCTACCACGGCAAGAAGCATCTCGCAGTACGTCAAACTCTTGTTAAAGAACGAGAGAAGCTCAGCATCCTTCTCGTACAGAGACGGGAGTCTTCGGTTCAGGCGATCGAGGAGTAATCTCGCCTCGCGGAAGAACGGCAAGCCTAACTGGCTTGCGTCGATCCAACAAACAGTGGTGCCCAGACAGAACAAGGAGAAAAGAAGACCAGTGGGGACGGTATCCAGATGCACGCGACTCCTAATGGCCTTGACCTCGGCCTGGATGGACTCGGTCGCCGTCTGCATGAACCTGACGGCCGGCTGGCGCATGTGCGGAAGCCGCGTGGACAGAAAGGCAGCCGACATGCTCTGCAGCGAGCTGAAGACGGATCGAGACTCGTGCCACAGCTCTGTGGCCAGTTTCCGGTTGAGGTTCGCGGCCGAGTCGAAGCCCGACCACGCCGGGCAGACCTGTTCGAACCAGTTGCTTATGAGCAGCGACGGCGTGTCCGTGATGGACGTGGTCATGAAGACAGGCATCTCGGTGAACTGGTCCGTGGAGACGAGGGCGGAAGCAGATGCATCGTGCGCCGAGTCCGGGCGGACGCGCGTGGATGTTGCTGTTCGCGGCCGGACGACGGAGGTCCGTCGTGCAGCCTTCCTACGAGGCATATCCGACTCGGCAGTGTCTCCAAAGATAGTAAGAGAGGCGTCATCGCGAGTCTTATCGCCTGTTGCACTTGAAACCGACGATAAGTTGTTATCGCGGGAGAGAGAAGCCGCATGCCGGGGCCGCCGAGCCAGAGGAGCCACGGTCCGCGCTGGAGCCGGAACCGGAGCCGGAGCAGGAGCAGGAGTACCAGCAAGGCCTTCCGAAGCGTCGGCTACTTCAAACTCCATGACGGCGTCCTTGGAGCCCGGCTGGTGCTTGAAAGACCACTTGAACTCCCGCCAGTAGCCGCCGCACTTGATGCCCTTGCGGGTGCACCGGAGGCATTCGGGCCTCGTCTCGTCGCATTTCGTCTTTTTTTTTTGCTGCAGAGTCAGCCGGCGCGTTCACTAACAGCGACCAATGCAGTAGACAGAGAAGGGGAAAAGGGCGCGTGGCCGTACGTGTTTGGCCTTGCATGTGAGACATCCCGCCCGCGATCGGGGGTTTGCGCCAGCCCGGGGCTTAGATGCAGTGAGGCAGCCGTCGGCTTTTGCCTGACGTTTGTTGGACATGGCTTGGGGGTGAGGAGGCTAGAGTTACGATCTGTGTGCAGCAGGAGATGGAGCGGAATAATCGTTGTATTGATGGAGACAAAAGGGCGATACGATGTGTGCAAGAGCCTCCGTTTCTCGTCAAAGTGTGGTTGTTTGGCGTATATGACGCACAGCGAGGAGCAGCCACGCGAGGGCTGGCGATTTATAATTACGGCATCAGCAGATCTTGCCGGGCATCGGAACTGCGTGGGCAAATGCGGGGAAACGCGTTTGACTACTGCGCGGCTTGTACATGAACATTATCTCCAGAACGGCGGCGCTGATAAGCGGCCAGCGAGAGAGTGTGGTTCGTCGACGCCCGGCACTTCCTTCGAGGCCCGTGATAAACGCCCAGCGCTAAGGACATCGCTAACGAAGACGGTGGCGTCGTTGGCCATGGGCCACGTGCGAGTCCCAGCAGATAGATAGATGACTTGCTCTCGCTTGGGTCCTTGTAAGGAGTCTGACGGAGTATTGGGGGTTGCCGGGGAGCCGCAGTGAGTTGTTTCCCTATCACGGACCTTGTCACAGATATGTAGAGCAGTCGAATAGGGGTCAGTTCGTCCAAGCGAGCAGCTCCCACGCACGATAATAGAGTAGCAAGAGGCGCGCGCTGCAAGGTGGAGACTAACACGGAACCAAGCGTGGATAACGAAGCGAAAAGGCAACATTCGCCATCACCACACAAGAATAGCTTTGTTGGCTGTCAGATCAAGCAAACGCAGCAGTCAGCGCTGGACAGGATCGCAAGCGTGGCATCCTATCGACCAGTGTGTTTCCCTGACACCCGGAGGGAGGGCCGGCCTTTTATCGGAGCTGGTTCGGGGTTGCATTCCGACAGACAGCCGAGCCTTTCTTCTCACCTTTGCCCTCACGTTGACTTATATCTCGAGCTGTAGACGGTCATCGCATGCATCGTTCGGCTTCAGGTGGCTCGCGGCTCGTTCGGACTGGCCCTGCACAGCCAAGAGCAAAAGACAACGGGCGAGCAGGGTCCGGAGGTGCGGGGAACAGCGTGCGACCTGAGCGCGGCGGGCGTGGTTGGGATTGCGTAGGACTTGTCGAAATAGACTGACTGTATCCGTACTTCGTACTGTCCTCCTGGATAATGTCTTCCTAGTGCCGTACTCACAGACAGCTCGGATACATATAACATATACCAAGGACACAAGGTGCAGTCTGTCTGTGCCCCGTGTATTTCGTACGATAGACGGCATCTACCTCGAGCATCCACGAAAAGATTACGGACGGCCTCCCCCCAAAGTTATATCCCGCCACACAACCCATCCATCTCCCTCCCGCGTGATCGCAGATAATCACCCAGCATCGCATGTCCGCACAAAGCATCAATTGCCCGATCACAACAACATCCCAGGGATCCTCTTCCCCAGCTGTCCCCCGGCAGACAGACCCGCCGGGAAAGCGGCCCCGATGTGGCATAGCCCTGGCCCGATGATCCCTGTGGGGAAGCAGATAGCGGACGCCCGCGAGAAGCCGGACCAGTGACAGTCCGAGGAATTATCACCCTGCGAGACAAGGCGCCCCTATCGAGCGACGAGGACTGCTTGGTGACGAGGTCTGTCTCTTATCTCATGGTGCCGTTGTCGCTGCCCTTCCTCGCTTTTGCCCCTCTCTCCCTGCTCTTTCTTCCCCCTTATCTAAAGAGCCAGGGTATTTTTGAGCACCCCGGAGGAGGACGACGTTGGCACAGTACTAACTATTTGCCCTGGCTCGTCCTCCTGAAGCACCCGTCTAAGTTATCCGCCCTCTCCTCGTTCCGGATTCGCCCATGACATCACTCCACGTTCCTGCAGCATGCCTCGCGGATCGCGATCTCGAAGTGGTTGTGCAAGATGCAAGAGCCAGCACGTACGTACCGTAACCTATTAGTTTAATACACTTGAACATTGAGAAGACAATCTCATGTGTTGTTTTCATTTATACCAGTCTCTAACTCAGACATAGATGAAATGTGACGAGCAGCGACCCGCTTGTGGACGCTGCGTGAGGGCCAAAAAGCAATGTCCCGGCTATCAAAAGGTCATCAAGTGGTCCAGGAAGCATGAGTTCCACTCGGAATATGAAACACTGCCCCAGGAACCTCAGCTGTCAAGCCCGTCAAGGTCCATGCTCCCAGACAACCTCATGTCCATCGCCGAAGACAGCCTTGCAGATTCCACCAACGACCTTGTTCCCCCTTCTATCCATCGGTTGGGCGGTTCGCACTTCGATGTAAACGACTGGCTCGGCGACTTGGCGACGCTCGCGTTTCCTGCGTCTCAGCAAATTCTGGGACAACAAATTCCCCCGTCGATGCCGTGGCTGCGCATCGACACGGGGCATGACTTCGAACAGAGCATTCCCGGAGAGTCGCCCGATGGCGAAATTCATCTTCTTCCGCTCGAAAGCCCAAAGTCAATTCAGGTCAAGGAACATGGGCAAGACGACGAGGAAAGCCTCGTCTCTCCGCTTGCGTCTACCATCTTAGCTGGACTGACTGACTCCACCACTATACTGTCCGACTTCTACTTCCAAGAGACGGCTAGGAGTTTCTCAGTCTACGACGGCGGAATGAATCCTTTTCGATCATTGGTTGGACGTCTCTGGAGCCAGTCTCGTCTTATCTACTGCGCGATGCAGAGCATGGCTGCAACAGGCCTGGAGGATCTCTATCCCTCCCTCGGACCTATAGGGAAGGAATACCGGCGGGAAACAGTTTCTCTCTTAATGGCTAATGATGATTGTGACGAGACCTCATTATTAGCCTTGCTGATGATTGGACTATCTGCTAGTTGGCATGACCCGACGGACAGCGGTGTTTCGCTCTTCAACTCTTTCCAGAACCGCATGCAAAGGGCAACAGCGAGAGCGTACTTCCTAGAGAACAGCAACAACTACAGATTCTTCCACGAGTCTTTGGTCTACTGGCAGATGCTGCTGTCGTACGTCGTTGATGATTTCCGGATGGGGTCCTATCAGATGTGGGCAAACCCTCTGTAAGTTGCCTTCCACTATCACTATCCGTCAACGACTAATAACAGAAAAGGTTGGGCCCTGTGCAGATTCCATCTGCGAATATGCAAGCTCCTCATCCCTGGACTGGCGTTGGACACGAGGTGCTAAAGACCCTCTGTGACATCGGCCACCTCGTCCGCTCACAAAGACAACACGCTCGGCTGCCTGTCACCATAACCCAAGGCCATATAGACCGGCTTCAGAACAGCATCATCAAGGCTTTTGAACTTGAAGCTCGTCTTCTGCAGCTTTCTCTTCCATCCGAGGACCAAATCATCAACCCGGCCGACGGCAACACGCCGATTCAACACCTAGTTAAACTGGCGCAGATATACAGACTCGTCGGCCTCTTGCAACTCTACCGCATCTTCCCCGATATCCTCTGGCAGCGCCTCCAGTCGCCGCCTTCAGACCTGGCCCCCGACATCCAGCCCTTCTTCGACCTCGTGTGCCGCCACGCAACGCCCTGGGACAACGACAGGGGCTACTCAGCGCACAACCCAGCACGTCACGATCTCGGCAGCTGGCTAACCATGTTTGCGCTGAACATACTGGAGCTGTTTCGCCACGTCCCCGTAGAGTCGGGCACCCGCGCGTTCCAGCCGTTCCTACTCGTCGCATGCGGGAGCGAACTGCGCGTGCCGCAATCCAGAGGCCCTGAGACGAGTCTCCCCGCTGAGCTGCAGTCGCAGTGCGCTGAGAACGGCGCGTGCGAGTTTGTGCCGGAGATGTCTCTAAAGGCTGTCGAGGTTTTGCGTGCCCGGGGGATGGTTCTGGGCCGCTTGGAGACGCTGGCGCATCTGCTTCCGCCGAAACCTCACCGGCAGTGCATTTTCGTGGTCAAGGAAATATGGAGGAAGATGGATGCACTGTCGTCCGTAATTCCTGGGGTGGACTGTCCGGATGGCTCCCATGACTCGGTGTTTTGGATGGATATCATGATTGAGAACGGCTGGGAAACAATAATGGGATAGGAATCATTTGGTGGCAACAGGTCAAAATTGCATGGGCGACGTGATTTGGGGGGATCGCTGGTTTCTTATTATCGGCATAAACTTGGCGTAAGGGGGTGTGCTTGGGTACGAACGGGGTTTCAAGACTTCAACGATATTATGAGAGTATGTATTAACCTATCATGCTTAGTTTTGCATCTGCTCGAGGTTGATGAAGACGCCATGCGGAAATAAGACGAGGTGAAGTCACCGCAGTGTACGTATTAAATCAGTTGTGATGCTACGTTTACTGGGTATCATGGAGAGAACCTTCATTTGGGATGCAATATGTTTACTGTTGATACTGAGGTCTAAAACTTGGATATTCTTACTTTTCCATATTGCCGGACTTCCTCCTCTGTAGATCTCACGATTATTATTTCTTCTTTTCTTTTCCTCTCCTTCTCAGGATTGTTGTCCTCTCCATCACGGCCACTGCGTACTGGGATCCTACAATTCACTTCTGCCATTTAGTTGAACACTCATCTTTCATGTTGTTTATTTTCAGGGCCAATGCCCTGCTAATAGTACTGACATTATTCATCACGTACTTCCCATCCAACGCCACCTTGGACGAAGTATGCCCCCGATACATTTCAACATCTCATCATAATTCGTTTCAATCGACATCCAGTCCCTCATTCTAGCCTCCACTTCCTCTCCCACCCCTGGAAGAACGGGCTCTCATCCAACGTCTGCACCTTCCAGTCCTTCTCCATCAAGCCTTGCTCGATCTGAAACCTTTCGTACCTCTCCAAAGCAGGTTTCGCGACATGTTCCACATGCCAAGTGCCCTTGTACTTCATGAGGTTCTCCTTGCCTTCGTTGAGAACCTTGAGAACGATGGATGGGATGTAAGGCTCGTCTTGGAACTCCGACAGAGGGGTGAAGAGCGCTTTGAAACTGAAAACGATAGAGCCGGAAAGGGGCAGCCGGCGCAGAGTCTGCCAGTCGACGCGCAGGTTGAGATCTTCGGGCTTCAGCGATGGGTTTTGGGTCTCGCGGTGGCTGAAGTCGGGATGGTCGGCCGGTAGGTAAAGTGGTTGCCCGATTTCAAGGCCCCAAGATCCTCTCTGGATTGGGCTTGCAGCCGGCATCTTGGTGAAAAAGCTACAGGCGGTCAGTTACTTTTTCAGTCGTTTGGTATATTCCACTGAAAGCCTTACCGGTCCATGCTAAACTCCATCTTCTCCTTGTAATCAGGAACGGTGCGGTGAATGGCGGGCAGCCCCAGCCCCATCTTCTCCTCAAGCTTCCACCCGACAGACGAGCAAACAACGCCAGCTCGCAACACATATCTGCCGGTATCGGGGTCTCGCAGAGTCATCGCGAAGTCTTCGGGAACGTTATTAAGGAGGACAAGAAGGGGTTCCACCTGGCTGAGATCCTGTTTGGTGCCGAGGATGTGGTTTACAAACGTGTTGCCGATAACCTCGAATTGCTGCGGGTATCGAGCGCAGATGAACTGCAGAACCATTTCCATGAGCTCTTTGCAGGCGAGCTCGGAACCGGGAAGCGCTTGCAGTACAGCTTTGCCATGTTTTGCGTAGAGGTCTTGGCGTTGTCGGATTCGCTCTCGGTAGGTGCTCTCGAGTTCAATCCAAAAGTCAGACTCCAACTTCTTGTAAGCTGTATTGTGCACGATGCTTGTTAGCTAGTGTTATGAAATTGGTGGGTTTCACATACACATGGTCTGATGGTAGGCCCATCTGAATGGTCGATATGGTCGTGCCGTGGCAGTATCGATGTTGAAGTTCTTGACCGGCGACGGCAGGGGAACACCAGAGAGGGCTGCATAGTTGGGAAAATTGCCTAGGCCCCTGACCTCGCCCACAGTGAATCCGCTGAATACATAGGTGGAAGGGTTGGCGACTCGGTAGTCGGCGTCCAACTTGAGGATGGCATTCTTCGGTACCGTGGACAAGTCAAGCGTGCTGAAAGTGGATAGCCCCGGAGCGACACCAAGAAGCTGTGCGCGCTGTGAAGGCGGGAATACCTTCACATATTCCGCCTCGATGCCCTTCTTGGACTGCGTGGGCTTGGACGTCGAGACCAGACGCGAAGAGATGCGACTGAAGAATTTCCGGTTGTGGACTAGGGCGTGGACGAGCGAGAGGGCGCCCAAGCACAAGAAAACGCCAAGGATGACAGGGCCCAAGCTGAGATGGGCAATTTCAGAGAGGACGAGCATGGTGAGGTCGGGCGAGTGGAGATAACGGCGGATGGGTTTCAGGAACGTAATCGTATGAGCAGACAGCAACTAGCTTCTTTATGCGTACTCCCAACAGCTACGCGAGCGAGCCAACCAAAAGATACGATTCATCCGACGGCTGCCAGACGGGCCAATCCAGCGCATGCCGCCGTCTATCACGACCAAAGCCGGGCATGTTAGGATAAGGGGCGGCACGGGAACTCGAGGCCAGGAAACTGTTACCTGTTCGGGCTAGACGCCGGGACGGAAACGCGGGGGAAACGACGTGAGATCAACAGCATCGCGCGGCGGGTGATTGGGCGTGACGAAGATAGAGATGCGCCACGAGATTGTGAGTGTGGTTGGATCCTTGCGCGGCGTGTTGGACATGCTAACCGTATGCAGATAATCTTGGAGGTTGCGGCACCGGCCCCCACTTGGGCGTAGCAATGAGAGAAGAGTGATAACGAAGCTCGTATGAGGACGAGGGGACAAGGGCCTGGAAGCCTCGGATGGGCTCGTTGTTCATTCCAAGCAGGATTCCTTTGCTCCAGACTGCAGAGACAACTGCCGTGTCTCAGTTGAGCCCAAGACGAGAGCGTGAGGGGACGTGCCAGGCGATCAAGATGATATGACGACCTGGATCTGGACAGGGAATCCGGCGGCTCCGGTGGATCCCGGCTTCGTCATGCAGCTAAAACAAGCTTGTTGCGCGGCTGGATGGGAGCGGCCAAGCCTATCTGTCAGATCCATACTCTATGGTTATAGCTTATGGCCACTACAGGCCTTCCATGTGAGTCTTGTTACGAGAACGAATGAGTACGGTACCTGGAGGATGACATGTAGGGTATAATGGAATTACTCACTGCTGTTCAATTCACGTCCTCCTACGCCGTCACAGTGGATATAAACGGTTGCAAGATCGAGGATATACATGGGCGTATAAAATTAGTAAATAATGGTATAGACATATCACGACATTCTGACTGTTGAATCACCGACTTCTCAATCCTTCTTGGTCTCCTCGACCACCGGCGAAGGGGTCTTGAAGGAGCCAGACCCGCGCACAACCCCTTCAGTCATGGTCATGCTCTGATCGCTCATAAGCTGGTCCTCCCAGTCCATGTCGGAGAGATAGGCAAAGTCCAGTCCCTTGATCTCGCTCTCCTCGCTGGCGCGGATGTGCAGTCCCGGAATCCTGTTGATGACGAAAAGCAGGATGCATGATACGACAAAAGACCACACGGCGCATGTCGTGGCACCGGCCAGCTGCAGACCGAGCTGACGCCAGTTGTGGTTCCACCAGCCTCCCGCGTAGGAATCGCCACTGACGCCATCGAGAGCAGGCACGAATTGCGCGGCGAAGAGACCCGTCAGCACGTCGCCGAAGTAGCCGCCGACGCCGTGGATGGCGAAGATGTCGAGGCCGTCGTCGACCGAGAGGAGGTACTTGTACTTGGCGGTGTAGAAGCAGACAATGGACGTCAGGAATCCGACGAGCGCTGATACGTAGACGGGAACTGGAAGAAGTCAGCATGGATGAATGGATTTGCAGTCGCACAAGGGAGAGCATACCGAAGCCCGCAGCTGGGGTGATACCGACGAGGCCGGAAATAATTCCACTGCAGAACCCGACAAGACTAAAGCGTCGCGTGTAGAGATAGTCGAGCAAAACCCAGCCGATGCCGCCGCCACAGGCCGCAAAGTTGGTGTTGACGACGACGTAGATGGACCGCAAGCTCAGGTTGGCGGTGCTCGCGCCGTTGAAGGCGAACCAGCCGAACCAGATGAAGACGGTGCCGATGCACATGAGCAGCGGGTTGTGCGGCTTGAAGTGCACGCTGCCCTTCTTGGACTCGGCCGCCTTGTCCGTCAGGCGAGGGCCCAGCATGAAGGACCAGGCGAGGGCGCCGAAGCCGCTGGCGATGTGCACGGGGCCGGAGCCGGCGAAGTCGTAGAGGCCGAGCTTGAAGAGCCAGCCGCTAGGGTTCCATTCCCAGTAGGCGAGGCTTCAGGTGGAAATACACGGTCAGATATTGTGCTTTGTGGGGGGGATGCGTGTTGCTTACATGTAGTAGACGAAGGTGGTCCAGCAGAGAAGGAACACCATGCTGGGCCAGAGTCTGCCGCGCTCCAGCATGGCTCCGGCCAAGATCATGGCGGTAGCCGTGACGAAGGTGAAGCCGAAGGCAGCATCTACGTAGATCACGATTAGAATTAACGACTATCAATGGTCGATGAGACGTACAGAGAATATCAGGAATGTCGGCGTTGGCGAGCGACGGCGAGGCGAGGACATTGTGGAAGCCGGCCAGGGAAAGATCGCCCAGGATCGGGTTCGTGGTTCGGGACTGGTACAGCGAGTAGCCGTAGACCCAGAACTGGATGCCGCAGGCGCAGGCGCAGAAGAGCGACTGCAGGATCATGGTCATGGCGGACTTGCGGCGATGCATGCCGGCGTAGAGGAAGCCTTGAACTGTTTAGCTTCCAACGCTGAATGATTGTCTGTCCAGGCCAACTCACCAATCGCCGGGGTGATCTGCCAGCAGAGGATGGTGCATACTAGCAGCCAGCACAGATCGCCCTGGAGGTTCAACCGTCAGCTATATCCCAGCATTTGACTCCGATTATGTACGAAGTCGACCCGACGTACCTTGTCATAGGGCGCATTGAGGTCCTGGGTAATTGGGTCGCCGCCCTGAGGGTCGACGGCGTAGTCGGGCCACTCGGTGACGGGGGTGATCGCCGACATGATGGTGTTGATGGCTTCGAGTCCACTGCAGATGTTCGTTCCACTTAAGCTGTCACTGTCACTGCCAGGTGGGAACCGGCCAAGAGACGCACGCAGGGAAGCCGGATACTTATACCTGGCCTCGCCCCCGTCGTACACATCTCAGACAAGCCTCGCCCGAGTCCCCTTTACCAACAGCTTTCTCTTGGCACGTCCTCTAGACGGGGTCCACCGGCCAGGAAAGGCATTGACAGGCGGAAACACAAAGCACGGTGTCTAGGCGTGGATCGGAGTCGAGATAAGCACCACGCACCCAATCTGCGAATGGCGGCCTCGGACTGGTCCAGGCTGCTTATCAGCGCTCTGCCCAGATTCGCTGCTGCGCCCTGGACGTGCCAAGAGATAAAGCTTTCGTGTCTCTGATAAGTTGATTAGGTCTTATCCGGGGTGTTGGTGACGCAGATACCGGGACCCGCAGCGTCCGGGGAGTCCGAGACGAAGTGCAAAGTCGGCTACCCTAGGGCTGCCGTGGAAATGGAGGAATCATGACGGGAACGGGAGGAGAACGGAAATAAATACATTTTTGCATGCTGTATGGAGGACAGCCACTTATTCTACATGATATGGGAAGTGCGCAATATCATAGTACTTAGTTCTTCGTTACTACGGTGAAGTTGTGTTTTCCATTGATGTTATTGCTGAAGCCTACGAAACAGTGACCAGACTAACAAACTACATAATAGGAAGACAACCAACGAATTGAGCTAATAGCATATGGCACAACTAGGTATGTGGAACTATATTTCTCAACCTTGGAATGGATCAAGTACTTAGATGGTATCAGATAAAAGTTTGAGATGTGATTGTTAGCAGAATAGTTCCATAGCCAGCGCGTCAAAACCCGACTCAAATTTAATCAAAAGAAAACCAAGTAAAATACGGACAACTCTTTCCATAACTAAAAAGTCACCCGATTAGCTGCATCGGTCACAAATGACCGCTTGCTTGACTCTATGTTAGGACCACGTGACACCCCTGAACTAGCTGGGACATGCTTTATCCATCTAGTGAGGGTTATGACCAGATGAGTGTCTGCGATAAACAAAAAAGAGGAAAATAAAAATTATATATGGCAATGCGACGACTAGATCAAGAGGATGGCATAGAGACACCAAATCTACCTCGTCGTCCAACAGATCGAGGACGAGACGTAACTGGCTCTCTCGACTCGTGACCCGTAACCACAGACCAGATATGGCACCACAACATGAAACAAAATAGAGCCTTGAGAAAATTATAATTATTCTACGTCGTACACATTGACGGCTTCTACCAGTTTTCCTCATCATAATGTACATAGCAAAGCATCACCGTGCCGCCCAACATGCGACAAGCTAGACGGCCAATGCGGGGGAAATTACGCCTGGCCGTCCTCTATAAAAATCCGGGGACTGCTCCAGACCATCGCTCTAAGGAATCAAGGATTATCCACTTTTCATTAAGCTTAACGCGGCCTCACGGGATCTGGGAAGTCGTTATTCGAGTCTCCTCCGTCCAACGTCGCCTGGTCGTACTTGATGTTGACCTATTCGTGATTAGCAAGCAGGTAATGACGGTATGGTGCTATAGGGCTACTTACAGCTGTGGTTCGGATGATGCCGTTGTAGGTCATAATCTCCTCCTCGCTCTCGTTCGGTGAGTGGCCGCGGATCTCAGTATGCGTCTTGCCAGTGTGCATGTCCTTGAGAGGGAATGTTCCGTTGGTAACCGTGATCCTTCTGCCAGTACCAGTGCCGTAGTTGGGCGTGTTGTAGTCTCTGTCGTTGCTGCTCTTGTTGGAGAACAGACCAGGGAACATTCTCCGGAACAGCGGGCGCAGAGCCGGACCGCAGCAGGCGATGATGGCTAGGTTGACTTCAACGCTGCTCAATGTGTCTCCGAGGGTGTTTCGCGAGTCGTAGTTGGGATCGTTGTCGTAGAACTTCTTGCGCAACTCGTTGACGCGGACGATGGCAACGACGGTGACACTACACTCAAAGTTAGACTAACAACTGACACGGAGTTGGGGTATACTGACACGCCACCGAGGAGAAACACGACAATCAGACCAATCTTGGCGGCAAGGCGCATTCGCAGTCCCAGGAAAACCCAGAACGGAATGAGCAGCACCAGAAAGTCGGTGACGATGGTGATGATGGCCGTGGAGATGTAGAACAAGGGTCCGTCAATCTGTCGCGTCCGCTTGATGGAAAGGTCCCAGTACGCGTTGATCGGGATGGTCTGGAAAATGACAGTAAGGAAAATGGCCGTCGAGAGCGCAATGTTGAAGGCGTTGAGGGCGTAGATGGACCATCGGATGCTGCGACGGTGGCCTCCCAGCCGCAGTAGGAAGTAGAGGATCGAGGACTTGATCAAGGCAAGGATCGGGTTGTAGAGGACCTGCATGATCCAGTTCCAGAACAGCACGGGCTCGACATCGTACGTGTCGGGCAGGCTCTTGGTAGGATGGCCAGTGTAGTCATACTTGAAGACTGCGATGGGCGAGTGTCAGCGACGCGAAGCCATCACGAGGTTTCGATCCGACTTACACATGTAGTTGGGAACGACCAATGCTAGCGAGAAAGCCTGCAAGAACTAAAATCAGCGCACGGCTACGGAAAGTTTCGACATCAGACTCTGACGAACCATGGCACCGGTTGTAAGCCAGTCATCTACAGAAACGCACGGAAGGTTAGCAAGAAGCCGCTTGCAGATCGATTTTCTGCACGTACCAACGCCGATCTGCTTGGTCGTCACCCGCGAGTACATGCGGATGCCCCAGACGGTAAAGGCCAGGAAGGTCATGAGGAAGATGATGGCGATGGCGCCCTGCTGCAGCGGCGTCGTGGACAGCTGGTTGACGGGGATCCAGCGGGCCTTGACGCCGACGCCGACGGCTGCGACGCCCGTGTGGGCGGTGATGTATTCGAGGACCGCCATTGGAAAGGAGAGACTGGGGGTGTGTGTGTAAAGGAGTGGAAAGGGCGACGGACGGCCTGAAAGCGAAAGACACGACAACCCAGAGCACACGTTGGGGAACGGAACAGAAGACGGGATGTGTTATGTGTCTCGTCTCGTAACCTTTTGCTTCACGGGAAATGCCCAGGCGGAGCAGGGACCCGGGAGTGGGCCAGGTGAATTCATATATATGCGCACTGTTACAATTCGTAATGGTGTCGTCGGGCGACGGAGGCGAACGAGACGAGACGAGACGAGACGGCACTTGTTTGGATTTGGTGTGGCCGGTGTCATCTCAGCTAGCAGGCCGCCGAACGAGTCTGAGCTTCTGGGAACGCCGCCCGTTGCGGTAATGGACGGCGATGTCGACGTCTGCATACGGCCACAGTCTAGACGAGAGTTGGACGAACGGGCTTCCCAGTCGAGCCGGAGCCTGTTCCGTGTGCTTCCAGCCGAAGGTTCCCGAAGGAGTGGTTTGCCTATAGTTCGCCGCCACCATCATGTAGGGTGAGAGTCATTCACTAGCTGATTGACTCGTCCATCCGTCAGCCGCGAATGCTGCGTAGGAGGCGGCATTCGGGAAACTCTACTATTCGCACGCATGGCTTGGCGTTGAAGCGAGTTGCGCCGCGCTGTCCGCGTGGAGGAAAGGAAAAAAGAAAATAAGATGCCATGGTAAACCTAGCATCGGCACGCACGTCCTGGGCCCGATCCATGTCTGGCAGATGGCTCTAGACCTTTTCTCTTTCTCCCTCGTCCCCTCGTCCCTCTCAGATTCACGGCCAGTGCCCGAGATTGCAGCATGCAATCGACGCAGCGATGTAACAAGCTTGCTTCGACGCCAAGCCGTGAACATCCGCTCCCCGGCGCTAGACGCCCCGGACTACTGCAAGGCCTAAGGACGTTCCGGGGTGCCGGGCCAGTGAGAGGCTCGAGGTGTCGACGGTCTAGAGCGCGTCTTTTGCCTTAGTGTGGTGTCGCTGCGGCTAGTTCCTTGGCCGAGGAGCCCTTGTCCTTCCTTCGTGTTGTCGCGGTCCTGAACTCTCTTTTGCTGGCCTCCCTCCTCCTCTCTGCGACGGCCTTTGACATAACGGCTGCGTCAACCTTGCAAGCCACCGGTTGTCACAGAAAAGGGTCTCGGTTAGGCTGGTGAGCGCGGGGATCAAGCTTGTAGCAGGGGAACGGCGGACCAGGGTGGCTGAGTGAGAAAACCGGGTTGGCATGGCGAGAAAAGGAGAAGGGGGCTGTTGCCTTTTGCTTTGCTTTGCTTCGTCTTTGCTTTTGTTCTGGGAACGATCAAGATGCGAGCGACATGGTTCCTGAATCTCACTTCAGGATAGGAATATGATATGCTTGCTGTCCATCAGTCCACAGCCCACAGTCCACAGCCCACCGTCCCATCCACCGCAGATCCGATCATCCCCCCGCAAAATAAAGGGTCCCTCCCTCCCTCCCGTCCCTTTATTTTCCCCTCTCCCACTCGGTTCCCCGCATGATGGGACACTCGGCATTCTGCTGGCTCCGCTCGAGTCAAGGACCAGAAAAGCCAAGGCTCCGCGGCCGCCTCGGCAGTGGGCCAGGCTGCGGCATTTGTCAGGTTCCCCCGTTCCCGACATGGGAAATTATTTCGCAATTCCCATGTCCCCCGGCGGAACCAGCACTTGCTTGGACTCCGTGTTGGCCGCTTCTGGAAACACCGCTACTGGGCGTTAAACCAGGCACGGCCAGCACCAGCAGAAGCGGCAGGTGAGTATCTGCAACGAGTTGGGTCGATGCCACTAGAGACAAGACAACTAGACTACTCGACACTACCTGGGCCAAAACCGCCTGAAGAACCCCTGAGTTATTACCACCACGGGTACCCAGCCCCGGGTAGCTGAACTGGGCAACGTCGTAGTCGTTCGTAAGCGTACCTTAGACTCTTGGTAGTAAGCCCTTGGACCTGCTTCAGTTGCATTGTCTGCGGCTGCAGGCTTCTAAGCGACGCAGACGCCACTCGACGCCACGGCATAAGCTTACTGCTAAGGACTCGAGCAGGCGGCCGACGTCTGAGCCTAGTGGACGGTAGACGGCACTACCTTCCCTAGTTGAAGAATCGCGGAGGGGGAGCAGGTCACTAGATGAGGAGGGGAGACGCGGCATGTTATATCACCACGGCTCTATTGAACGCCAGTATTGCACGCATGCAGCAACCCGCGAGGTTGCAATGGAAATGGCAGTGGCGGACAACGATCTTGCCTCGTTTGTGAAGCTCCCGAGTCATCTCCCCGGTCCGACTCTCAGCCAACATCGCGACAAGGGTCTCTGAGAGGCTCTCTCTCCCCGGTCCGACTTCCCGCCAACGTTCTCTGCAAGGGTCCTTTATGTAAGAGGCAAGGGTGCCCTAGGTGCGGCATATGTGGAAAAAGCTCCAGGATCGAGGCAACTGAGTAAATTACACAGTACCTGGTCTCCAGGCTCGAAGGACTTGGTGAAGAAGCCGCGATGCCGTCCTGCTCCACCGCATTGCTCTGGGCCTTGCTTAGCAGACGTCCGATGAGTCCATGGTTTCCGAAACTATTGAAACTTGTTGCTGCACTGGGGGAAATCCTCGGACGGAATATTGAGCTCGCGGCTAATTACTACTCAGGCGAGCCTGCTCTTCTTCCATGCTGTCTCCCGGGGGGGGGGTCGAACTCCACGTGGGAAGTTTATATACGCTCGTAACAGGCTGCTTCTTCTTCTCTCTCTTCGTCTCTGATTCCCAGTCGTCTCCCAACGCCTGTTCTCCTGTCCCTGATCTTCCCGGCTGCCCTTTGCAGATCCTTTCTTTCTTTTGCAAAGGTTCCTCGCAAGGCTAGCTAGTGTTGGCAAATCAAAAGAAGCTTTCCTATTGTGTTGCTTCTCACCTTCTTTTTTTCATCCCGCCACGCCACACACTCTGGGGTTGTTTCACTCCAGACAGACAAGATGCAGCTCAACCGACGCCTCCTTGTCGGGGGTCTTGTCACCCTGCTTGCCTCCCACGTGGCGGCTCAGACTATCATCGTCGATGGCGAGGAAGTCGGTAAGTTTCCCGGCCTCCGGGCTCGCATCCCGGAAAGGGTCACATTGCTAACGCGGACTTACAGACGCCACCGAGAGCAACCTGGACGAGCCCTCCGAGGTCATCGCCGGGGACTACCTCCCCGAGGAGAAGATCCAGCTGACGCCTGACGCGCTGGCCAACCTGACTGACTTGGAGCTCACCAACGTCACTGTCCTGTACTTTGACGAGGGCGAGGCCACCAGGAAGCGTTCCTCGGGCCCTAGCTGCAAGGTCTTCCCCGGCGACGCCTGGTGGCCCAACAGCATCATCTGGCAGGTCCTCAACCTCGTCACCGGCGGCAACCTCATTAAGACGGTGCCCATCGGCGCCGCCTGCTATGATGACTCGGGCGCCTACAACGCCGCCCGCTGCAACACGGTCATCAGCCAGTTCACCAACTCGTCCCTGCAGTAAGTCACACTTCCCCTGGACTCTTAACCTCATGCAGCTAACGTCCTCGACAGCATCGTCGACCCCTCCTCCGTCATGTCGCCCCTGTACCAGGGCCTGACGTGCCAGCCCTCCGAGGACCCCGCGGGCAGCTGCGCGCTGGGCGGGTTCCCCTCGTACGTGGTTGACGCGCAGAACGTGGCGCATATCCAGCTGGCCGTCAACTTTGCCCGCGCGCTGAACCTGCGCCTGGTCATCAAGAACACCGGCCACGACTTCAACGGCCGCTCCGTCGGTGCCGGTGCCCTGTCCATCTGGACCCAGCGCTTCAAGAGCATCAAGTACTACAAGACCTTCAAGACCACGTCGTACTCCGGCCCTGCTATCAAGGTCGGTGCTGGTGTCGTTGGTGCTGAGGTCTATACCGCGGCTGAGAAGTATGGCGTTACTGTTGTTGGTGGTGAGGGTATGAGTGTTGGTTATGCTGGTGGCTACCTTGCTGGTGGTGGCCACTCGCCTCTGTCTCCTCTGTATGGTATGGGTGCTGATCAGGTAAGAGTCTTCCTTTACGACACGACTTCTATAAGACAGTCTACTGACACTACCCTGATAGATCCTGAGCATTGAGGTCGTCACCCCAGATGGTCGCTTCATCACCGCCAGTGACAAGGAGAACACCGACCTCTTCTGGGCCCTCAGCGGCGGCGGCGGCAGCACCTTTGGCGTCGTCACCTCGTACACGGTCAAGGCCTTCCCCAAGATCAAGGCAGCCGTCATGAGCTTCTCCTTCAGCACCAGCTCCACCGTCTCGCACGCGACCTTCTGGCTGGCCGTCAAGGCCTTCTGGAAGGCCATCCCCACCTTCAACGAGGCCGGCAACTACGAGTACTGGAACATCTGGCACACCGGCCCGGACTCGCTGACCTTCTCGCTCGTCCCGTGGTTCGCCCCCGGCCACACCCTCGCCGAGCTGCACACCCTGACCGCGCCGCTGTTCGCCATCTGGGAGGAGCTCGGCATCACCTTCGACGTCACCGAGTCCGAGCACGCCAGCTACTACCCTGCGTGGAAGGCCGGCTTCCCCCGCGAGCTCGTGGGCGGCACCACGTCCAAGACGGCCGGCCGCCTCTTCCCCAAGGAGAACTTCGTCGACGCGACCAAGTACGAGGCGACGTTCCAGGCGCTCAAGGGCCTCTCGGACAAGGGCGGCAACCTCATCGGCTTCGGCATCACCGGAGGCCCCGGCCCGTACCCGGATAACGCCGTCAACCCGGCGTGGCGCGGCGCCGCCATGTTCGCCATCTCCGTCATCAGCTGGGACGAGGGCAGCTCGTGGGACGTCATCGCGCAGAAGAGCAAGCTGCTGACCAACGAGTGGATGAAGCCGTGGCGCGACGTCACCCCCGGCAGCGGCACCTACGCCTCCGAGTCGGATGTCACCGAGCCCAACTTCAAGCAGTCCTTCTACGGCACCGCCAAGTACGCCCGCCTGTTGAGCATCAAGAACCAGGTCGACCCTACCGGCCTGTTCTACGCCCTGCAGGGTGTTGGTAGCGACCAGTGGTACATTACCGGCCAGGTCGACGGTGTTCCCACCCAGAACGGCCGTCTCTGCCGTGTCTAAGAAGCATAGTGCATACCACGTTGCTGTTTGTTTCTGTGGCGTATCGTGTATATAGACGCCGAACTGTAGATTGTCCCGACTACAGACTTAATGTCAGCCGATGTCCGCTTAGATTTTTACCTGGCTCTTGTGCAGTGGGGATTTTACCTAATAGGAGACGTTTACTGTTGAATAATTTGACATGGCCATGTTTGCCGACTCCGATAGTCCTATCCGAGTGTGCCTATTTTGATCTGACACTAAGACTGGGTTCTATGACCGAATCCGAATAGTATGTTTGTCCCATGCATAAGTAAGCTTGGGGTTTTGGTCCTCTTCTCCAGCAGTACCTGGGCTTTGCGAGAGGGTGAGTGCGCTTCTAGGAGTACGTTCCTCGCTCTCGCTTTCCTGTTAGCAACCGGTTTGGAATTGAACTGACATCCTGTCCGCAATCACCCCCAGCTGAAAGCCCGGTTAACTTCGGTGTCCCAAAGTCATAGCCTGTCGCATTTTCTCGCGCATACCGGTCGGCCTGAACCTAGTTTTGGAAAGCTTGTTCGATGATTAAGCTTCAAGGCCAGTCCAATGATGTCAGACACCGACAGACACTCTGGCTCCGTCGTGATCGACATACGGACTCCCAAGAAGAAGTATGCGTATACGCGGTCCTCGAGCAGAGCCTCACTTCGTCCAGCCTTGGAATTATAAAAGGCCACGACCCCCGGAACTTGAATCGAAGCAGTCTGAGGTCTTCTTGGGAGTGGAGTGTCCAAAGATCTAGCGGCCCGCGGAGTATCGGACGTCCATATACGCGTATCCAGGCTGTGGCATCGAAAATAGCAGCACGTTAAGGTCGGCAAATTCCGAGCTTCCGCGTACTCGATCCTGGTCCGGGGTTTCCATCTCCGGTGCATCCGCACGCTGGGCGAGTCGTTTGTTGCCAAATGTCACCGTTGATGGATTCACTACCGAAAACTCAGTGGCTTATCTAGAGTTCGAGGCTATTATGTCTTTGTCTGTATGATGAAATGACTACGTTTCGTGGTGGCCGCAAGAGTCGGAGTCACGGCAATGTCGAACTGCCCGACACCAGGTTTGCTCCAAACTCGAAACTTCGATAGTCGACGATAGGTGGACCAGCCTTACTTGCCCGTGGGGCGATTCCAGAGCGTCGTCATCAACAGGGACGCGGTTATGCATAACGCGAAGGTGTAGATGAAAGACGGATGGTTTATATGGTGGCCCCAACGCGGTCCATCTTCCGAGCAACCGAAGAACGAAAATGCCATGCCAGTGATGCATGGCCCTTCCAGCTTGGCGCATCTATCTTTGGGTCGTGGTTCGCAGGGGACGGGCCGGACGAGGCGGGGCGCGCAACGAGGCTGGATCGTCGCGGGGGGATGTCCCCATGGACGCGCGTCTCTCGTTCGAGACATCAGCCCTGCGCGACCTTAATCTCCGGATCCACGGCCATTCAGAACGACGGTATGATAAATCAATGTGGGCTGAGACGCGGGAACAGGGAGGTGGATGACGTACCCTCTCCAGCAAACCATCACCTAGAAATCGATGGCCCCGTCGCAGGGATCGCTGCTAATTCTGGATAGGGCAGGATTGGAGTCCCCCAGAGCGAAGGGAGGAAAAAGGGATGCTTCTTAAGACGGAGGCGCAAGTGATGAATCAAACAGGGTCAACAGGGTCAACACTGCCAAGCCACAGGCCGACTTCCGAACGCCCACCAATGAGAAAGCGACGGTGCGTGGATCTCGACATTTTGTTTATGGATACAGCGTCACGAATCGCGTTAGAACGAGGCCCCAAACCGCCCAAACCGCAAAGCCGGCGTGCTCTTCGGTTTCGGTTTCCCTCCCCTCCCTCTGACCACAACTCAAGCATCAAATATCACCGGGCGCGTCTCCGAAGAAAAAAAAAAAAAACACTCCCAAAGACGCGCGCGCTTCCCCTTCCGAGAGATCAGCAAAGAGAACGCAGCCCGCCATGGCTGACCGCCATTGACGACACCCGCCAAGACTGTGCAAAAATGTCGCCCCCCGCCGGCTCCGGCTCCGGCTCCGGCCCCGGCCCCAGGCTGCGGCGCGCCCACCGCAAGTCGCGCAACGGGTGCCGGGAGTGCAAGCGCCGGCACATCAAGTGCGACATGGGCTTCAACGCCGCGTCTCCCGCGGCGTCGGCGTCGGCGGCCGACGCGCCTCGTCCCGCCTGCAGCAACTGCGCCGTCAGCGAGCGCACCTGCGTGTACCCGCCGCCGGCGCCGGCCCCGTCGCCGTCCCGGAGCCAGCACACCGCGCCGCAGCCGCAGCCCCCGGCGCCGGCGTGGGCCAACAGCCCGGCCGAGAGCCCGGCCGAGAGCTGCTCCAGCTCCGGCCTGCCGCCGCTTCCGCCGCCGCCCATGACCCTGCTGTCGTCCAACCCGTCGCCCGAGCCCGGCACGCTGCTGCACATGCTCCTCGACGATGCCACGCCGCCGACGCTGTCATCCCTGACCAACTTCTTCGGCGACTCGCCGTCCTCCTCGCTGGCTCCGGACCCCCTCCCCGAAGCCATCTTCACCGCCAAGCACCTCGTGCTGCTGCACCACGCCCAGACGGCCCTTCCGTTCGGCGGCGACATGATGCGTCCCATCCTCGACATTGCCATCGCCTGGGCCCACGACGCCCCCTACGCCCTAGATCAGCTCCTTACTCTCTCCGCCGACCACCTTTCCACCGTGTCGCCCGACGAGGCCGTTGCCCATCGACACACGGCCACCGAGCTCCAGGCCCGCGCCTTGATGTGGTTCAACCGCAAGTCGCACCACCTCGCCAGCGAAAGCTACGACGAGACATACATGCCCCGTTTCGTCTTTGCCTCGCTTCTCAGCGTCCACGTGTTATACGAGACGTTCTCTCATCCCCAATACCGCGTCAGCTACCACGTCTTTATGGAACGCTTTCTCGAATCCGTCCATCTACATCGGGGCGTCCGCACCGTCATCGACTCCAAGTTCCACATCAACATCGAGTCAAGCCTGCGCCTGTTCCTCGTCCATATCAAAGCAGCCGAAGCGGCCGTGACCGAGGGCGGAACCGAGTGCGTCCCACTCATCAGACTTATCGAGTCCTCCGATCTGGGCCCAGCCACCGTGGCCGCCTGCAAGAGTGCGGCACACAGCCTGCAATGGGCCTTCAATATCCACGCCAACCTATCTAGCGACCACAATGCCAACGCAGCAACCGCTTTTCCCACGCTGTTGACGGCCGAGTTCGTTGATGCGCTGCGTAAACACCGCCCCGAGGCCCTGCTTGTTCTCGCCCACTACGGCGTCCTGCTTCATCGATGTCGTACATCCTGGATCGTCGGTGATGCCGGCGCATTCCTGATCCGCCTCATCGCGGATTACCTAGGGAGCTTCTGGCAGGAGCCGATGCAGTGGCCCCTAGAGGAGCTGAACATTGACCAGGGATGAAAAGGGAAGCATGAGACGTCAACAATTATCGCCGTCTCTGTTGGACAAGACTATCATGGGCAACACACGACCCATTTCTGCGGGCCATACTTGAGACGCTGCGGCTGGCCACGCTACGTCTACATGTGGGCACCATGTTCAACACCAAGACGAGTTGGATCATCGCCTGCCAAAGCACTGGCCCATCGCGCAGCTAAGCCGCACTGCAGGCGTAGATCTCGGTCACTGACCCGAGCCACTATTTGTATGATGCAGATGGTCAAGACCGGGCTCGTATGTATTATATAGCATATTTGAATGAGAGAAATACCTATCTTCTCAAGACTGCCATCATCTCATATTCTCCCAGCCCAGCTTCAGCCCCCCTTTTCACCTCCACCAGTCTGAACTTGCCTCCATCATGCTCGTCACCTTCCCGAAAGCAAGGCTCGAACTCGTCCCAGTCGGCCAGAGGACCCAGCCAGACCACCACGTTTATGCCCAGCTTCATCTCGACAACAGACTGCAGATACTGCGTCACCAATGACGGCTGACGAGGATACGTAAACATCAAGGCAGCCACGTGTTCATCCTGCAGCCTCGATGACACCTCCCATGTTCCGCGAACTGTGTTGATGGCTTGCTCGGGTAGGTATTTGTTGGCTGGCGCTCTGGACCCAAGCTGATGCACCTCCACGCCCTCTATAAGAAGATTTTCTGGATTCTTTTGTTCTGGGCCTTGCGATATTGATTGAAAATGGGCGAGTAACAACGCCTCGAGTAATCCGGTGCCGCTGCCGATGGACAGCACGATTCGCGGATGACTGGAGACCGAAAGCCCGCCGCTGGAGAAGACGGTAGTCAAGGATTCCAGCAGCTTAGATGACAGGCTAAGGCAGCAGTCCGCATGGCGAATGGGAGACTCTGTTAAATCGAGTGTGAGGGGATTCATAATTATGCGTCGGAGGATGTGTTAGGACGAGATGGAAGAGTGAAAATTCGACGCTACAGCTGCACAAATCTCAGACTCCGCTTTCGCGCCGACCCGCCAGTCAATCACGGTGCTTTTTGTCACGGTCGGGAATTCAACTTTTGACACAAGAGCAAATGGACGTAGTGAAGCATTCATCTCCAGGCCCTGAACGATAGAAAGCCGATCGAACTAAACGCAGATCTTCTCACCATGTGACTCTAAACTCGACTTCTTGCTCTTCACCGTAGAGCAAAGCCAAGTCCTGAATCCAGTGAAACAGACAAGATCCGCACCCACTCCTCGCACCAAAGACATTCAGCTCCACAAGCTCCGAACTTCCTCTTTCCTCGTCATAGAACACATCGAATGAGAAGCCTTGTTTGAGCAGCAAGGTATCCAGCTCGTCATCTGGTCTCAAGTCGTCGAGGATTTGTTGGTGAATCCCCGTGATGCCCTCGTAAATGGTTTCCACGACCTTGCACACTTCGGCAGCTTGCAAGCCGGAGTAGTTCCAGGGTTTGTGCCAGCAGTACTGGCTGACTGCGGCGATGTTTCCTTTCCCGGGGGAGCAGTATACGCGATACTCACGCTTGCTTGCCATGCGGTTATTGAACGGTAGAAACGTGATGTCGATGGTTGCAGATTGAGCTTCAAGGCTCTTCAGCATGTCGTTTCGCGCCCTCTGAGAAGTTGTCAAACACAAGAGGATGTCGTCGATGGAGTGCAGTGACAAGCGACCAGGTACTCTTCGCCTCCCATCCTTGGGCGAACATCCATCCAAGCGCATAAAAAGACCCTCGGTTTCCGCGGAAACCGAAGGACCGACAACGCTGGAACAACCTCTTCCCGGATATCCTCCATGTATGCGCGGTTCAGCTCGCCCGTGATGATCGATCCGGCTGCGGCGTCCACGAGGAACCTAATCTGCGACGGGGAAAGGCGCACTGTTTGCACCGCCGCAGCATCGAGGTTTCGCGTCCGGAGGATCAAGGGCAGCCAGCGAGTAAAGGAGTACGGGGCCTCGGAGGGACGCGGGAGATCGATCTCGTCGATGGAGTGGAAGCAGGTGTTGAATCTCGAGGATGGGGGATTTTCGCAGTCGGCGAGGACTTCGCTGTAGTTGATTTTGACTAATCGTATGGCTCTGACGGGCGGCGGTGGAGAATGCCGTGAGAGTGTCGTATTATCGATTAGGTGACTGCTTTGTTGATTGTCCGAGGTTGAAGAAATTACTTCAACGGCGACTGCGAGATGCTATTGTGCGAATTCATCACGGTGACTCAATGGACCCCACTCCAGAAGACATGGCAAGCCACAGGATGCACCTTGATGTCGTTCCAGCTAGTGAAGCTGCATTTTATACTGTTCCGTTGGCGACAATATTTTGGAGAAAACTGCATATAACTGAATGGACCACTTCTCATTTGTATCAGAACGAAAGCATTTGTACCAGGACGAAAAGAACTTAGTTGGTGGCGGATTTGGGACTTCAAACTCAAGTTACACAGAGCTCAAGACACGTGCTGGATATTGTGTCGTTCTCTGACGATACCGGGAGTGGATTTCTTGACAAAGTGAGGGTGTGAAGCATCGAATCAGCTTTTGGCTTGCAGCGTGATGGTCGCTGACGATAGAATCACGATAACGGAAGACCAAAGGTCGCATGGGAGAGAAATTTGTCTTAGTCGAGTAATCCAGCTTTCTGGATGACAGCCACGTAAAGACAAGGCTTGAAATATTTAGTGCATCGTATCTTCGATTGTTGGGCCGAGGGACTGCACGCTACTGATTCTTGTAACACCGCCTCGGGTAGAGGAACGCGATAGCGGTGATAAAGCTAGAGGCCACCCAGAAGCCGCGGACATGTCCATATGTCAGTGGGTGTGGTGTTTATGAAAGTGGTTAGGTTATCTGTGTAGCAAGCCCAGCTTTGCGCCACCAAGAAGAGAGAGAGAGAGCAGTCAAGCCAAGTGATGGGGGTTTGACGATGCAAGCGAGATCTGGTGTATCGGTCGTAGATTGGCCATACCAACCGCGGCGTTTTGACTCGGTCAGTACCCAGTACAATCGCAGCATGGTGTCGAGATGCAGATGAAGCCTCCGTCCATCTGGTTCGTGATAAGGCCTGAATTGAGCATGGACGAGCTAAAGGCGCCACGTGCTGCAAGATTCCGGCTTTTGCAGAAGCGATTCTTTTTCCATGTGGTAATGCAATCATGATTGATGTGCTTCACCTTATCGACGGTGACGGGAGCTGTTGTTAGTAATCTAGAAGGTCTCGCCCCCCACATCTGCAGAGGGCTGGAATGTGTAAAAAGCCACTGTGGATGTGACGGTCTGGGGATCTAGGAGAGGGGTTCATTCGGTGATGGCAGATTTGGGAGCAGTTCCTTGTAGAAAAAAAGAATGAAAAAATCCATTAGGACATGCAGAATGATAGGCAGCGTGTGGATTACCTCAGGCGTGTTAGTCACTTGGGCTCACCCGGCGAGACGACGGAAACACGCCTTTATCGCAACCGATGGCCCTCTTCCCCACGATTACCCAGCGCCATCGCAACGTCGGCCCGCCAATGAGGCATCCCGGGACGCTGGAACCAAGGCCGCCGGCGGACCCCCGGCGGCCGGGAAGTGGTCCGGCTAGACCCCATAGGGCCGCGAGGTCGGGGTCCGTCAGCGCGTTATCTCTGCGGTCGGACAATAAAACATCTCGTCATGGCTCTGGGGCGGTGATAAGGCGCTGCCCGACGGCAGATGGATGGGCTTATCACGAGGCAGAAAGAAGAAGGATCGACATATTGGATAGGGCATGCGTTGCACAGCGTCGCAGGAATGCTACGGCGTAGGAAGAAGGATTTTTTTTATACTTAAGGGTCGCCAAGATCCGGGGGTTTCTTGGCTTTCCTTTCTGCAGTGAACAGTCCCTCTTGGCGATAGACTACCGGGACAAGCTCGATCCACCGACATCACTAACACCGACACGCCAAGCGACACACAATGGCGGCCACAGTCGCATTGGACCAGAGCTATGGCTACGGCATCGTGCTCGGCCTTGGCTTCGCCTTTGCTTTTGGTAGGGTTCCGCACCATGCTCGTATCTCAGCCACTAACACCGCGCAGCCATGATCCTCACCACCTTCGTCCTCCGCCGGTACAACTCGGAGCTGCAGACGTCCGAGATGTTCACCACGGCCGGCCGCACCGTCAAGTCCGGGCTCGTCGGGTCCGCCGTCGTGTCGTCGTGGACCTGGGCCGCCACGCTACTACAATCGTCGGGCGTGTGCTATCGCTACGGCGTCAGCGGGCCGTTCTGGTACGCGTCCGGGGCCACCGTCCAGATCCTGCTGTTCGCGACGCTCGCCATTGAGCTGAAGCGTCGTGCGCCCAACGCCCACACTTTCCTCGAGGTCATCCGCGCCCGCTACGGCACCATGGCCCACGTCGTTTTCATGGTGTTTGGCCTGGTCACGAATATCCTCGTCTCGCTGATGCTGGTCGTCGGCGGCTCGGCCACCGTCAATGCCTTGACGGGCATGCACACCATCGCCGCCATCTTCCTGCTGCCGCTGGGCGTGGTCATGTACACGCTCGTCGGAGGGCTCAAGGCCACCTTCCTGACCGACTGGGCGCACACCTTCATCCTGCTTATCATCATCATCATCTTCTCGCTGACCACGTACGCGACCTCCGACACGCTGGGATCTCCCGCCGCCGTTTACGACGCCCTCGTCGCCGCAGCCGAGCGTCACCCGGTTGAGGGAAACGCCGATGGAAGCTACCTGACCATGAGATCGAAGGAGGGTGCCATCTTCTTTGTTATCAACATCGTCGGTAACTTCGGCACCGTCTTCTTGGACAACGGCTACTACAACAAGGCCATCGCGGCGTCGCCCGTTCACGCGCTGCCCGGCTATCTCATCGGCGGTCTCTCGTGGTTTGCCATCCCCTGGCTCACCGCAACCACCATGGGATTGGCAGCTCTGTCCCTCGAGAACAACCCTCTCTTTCCAACGTATCCCGACCGCATGCCCGACGCCGCAGTCAGCGCGGGTCTCGTACTCCCCTACGCGGCAGTGGCTCTCCTCGGAAAGGGCGGCGCCGTAGCCACGCTTCTCATCATCTTCATGGCCGTCACCAGCGCAACCTCGGCAGAACTGATCGCCGTGTCGTCCATCTTCACCTACGACTTCTACCGCACTTACATCAAGCCCGATGCGCCTGGAAAGCAACTCATTTGGATCTCCCACTGCATCGTCGTTGCCTACGCGCTCTTCATCTCCTGCTTCTCCGTCGGTCTCTGGTATGCCGGCATCTCCATGGGCTACCTCTACGTGATGATGGGATGCATCATTTCCTCCGCCGTGCTTCCGGCGACCCTGACGCTTATCTGGCCGAAGCAGAACAAGTGGGCGGCCAGTTTATCGCCTGTTCTGGGTCTGATTGTAGCTCTGATTGCTTGGCTGGTGACGGCCAAAAAAGAGTGCGGTTCTCTCAACGTCGCTTGCACCGGATCGAACAACCCCATGCTCGCGGGCAATGTTACCGCACTTCTCTCTCCGCTCATCTTCATCCCCATCCTGACCTACGCTCTGGGACCCCAGAACTACGATTGGAAGAGCATGATGGATATCCGCAAAGGCGACGACCACGATCTTGCTGCCGCAGCTGGTGTTGACTTGGAAAATACGACTGGGGGCCATTCCGAGACCATCGACGAGGCTTCAGAGGAGCAGAGGAAGTTGCTCAGAGCTGGAAAGATCAGCAAGATAACCACGATTGTCATGGTAAGAACACCAGTGCCTCAAACTAATTATCGATCAATGCTAACATATGCTCGCAGACTATTGCCTTCCTCGTCCTCTGGCCTCTTCCCATGTACGGCTCCTCGTACATCTTCTCCAAGCAATTCTTCACCGGCTGGGTCAGCGTTGGAATCATTTGGATCTTCTGCTCCTTCATCGCAGTGGGTCTGTTCCCAGTCTTCGAGGGGCGCAAGACTCTCGTGCGAACTGCCAAGTTCATCTATCTTGACTTGTCGGGATCTCGGTCCTTCAAGACCGCTGCCACAACGGTCCATGAGGCGGAGGGCTCTACGGCTAGTGGACATGTCACCCCTAAGGAATCAGAGAAGGTGGATGAAAAGGGAGAATAGGATCTTTAGCGGGTCATTGCAGTCGATACCCAAGTCTTTTGATAATACACGTGCTCCTTGCTGAGCCTTTGGTGGTAACAAGTTAAGAGCCCGCTTGCATCTAAGCAATTTCAATGCAAACCTTGCCCTGGTGACGGCCTGACAGCAGGTACTCATACGCCTCCTTGACCTGGCCCAGCGTGAACACCTTAGGATCGACAATAGGGCGCATTTTCTCTACATTGGCCTCGATGGCGCGGCACATGTCCTCCATCTGGAGCCGATTCCCAACCCACACGCCTCGAGCCGTGTAAAGACTGAGCCAGCAGTCGAGCAGACCAGGCTGCTCCTTGGCATCTCCGCCGATCGAGCCAACGATGCTGATGGTCCCGTCCAACCTAACACTGGCGATGCTCTGCTTCATCGATGTGCCCGCCACCTCGACGACGAGGTCAACGCCAACCCCGCCGGTGAGCTCCTTGGCGACAGAACCCCACTCAGGGGTGTCGCGATAGTTGATAATGTGGTCGGCGCCTAGCTTCTCGAGGAGTTTGGCTTTCTCACTGGAGCTTGTGGTTGCAATGACCCTGGCGCCTACGGCCTTGGCAAACTGGACGGCAAACGTGCTTGCTCCGCCGGTGCCCTGCGTAAGGACCCATTGACCTGCCATGAGCTGCTTTCCTACAAGCCCGAAAAGAGCGTTCCAAGCCGTCAATCCAGCGCAGCTAAGCGTCGCCGCCTCGGTGAAGCTTAGACCCTTGGGCATTGCGACGAGCCCCTGTTCGTCGAAGGCTCCGACGGAGCGGAAAGTACCGTCGACCGAGGCTCCGAGACCAGACTGAAGTGATAGTGGATTCATGGATCCTGCAAGGTGCTGCTGGTTGATTATCGTGACGACGTTGTCGCCGGGTTGGAAGCGAGTGACGTGTTTGCCCACGGCCAGGACGGTTCCCGCGCCGTCGGAACCGGGGATGACATTTGGCTTGGTGCCCCAGGGGTACTGTCCATTCGGAATCACGAGGTCGCGATACTAGGCCAGTTGTTAGTCAACGGTAAAGGCGTGTGAAAGTGCAGGAACGTACGTTGATGGAAGCTCCTTGGACTGGAGAGATTGGTTAGTTAGAACTCGAGACCACAGTCGCCAGAAAGCATCAACTCACTTTTAACTAGGACCTGGTTATCGCCAAGCTCGGGAACAGGCTGTTCTGTATACTTCAACGAATCAAATCCGTCCAGGCCTATGACGTTCCATTGCAAAGTAGTCTTTGGAATTAGCTGAGCCATGATGTAAGTGTGACTGAGGGTAGATAAGATGAAGCCTTCAGAAGTTAGAATGTACCAGCTGTCTTTGGCTTCGAAAGTAGTCAACCTGCTTATTTATATGGTTTCATTTAGTGAGTGAAGGACATCATGAGAGGGCTGATTTCTAAGACTGATCCTCCTGTCATTGATTCATAATCAGCAACGTTATCGACCCACAGTGAGATTTAAAACAAATGACTTCCCACCTCGCGAATATTTATTGCACGACTTATTCATGGATGTTATTGGCCTCTTTTATTTCTTTTGCGTTCGAGGCAGTGTAATTGTCAACAGAACAACGTGCGTCCAGCGTGATTGCTCTTCACAATTGCGACCTGATCATCACGACACAAGTGCGTTCACTGGTGAAAGAAGACTGATGGTTGTAATATGTGAACACGCGATAAAATTGAAAAACACCTCCTCACCAGCAACGCTAACTCAAGGCACCCCAGCTGCTACAGGAGCTGTATCTGCGTCCTTCTCCAACTCGACAAACATTAGGCCCTCCGGCAGAGGCCTACCCTTCATCAGGCCGTACGGAAATGGCGTCGTCTCGCCCGTCCTCCGATATCCACAGCGCACGTACCACGAAATAAGCTGCTCGCGCGTCGAAAGGGCATTCAAGCCGAACGTCTTAACGCCCCAGACCCGTCGACAATAGTCCTCGCCATAAGCCAGGATCCGGCGCCCAACGCCGCCGCGCTGGTACGTCTGGTCCACCGCGAGCAAGGACAGGCGCGCGACGCCGGGGTTGAGCTTGAAGACGGAGATGGAGCCCACGAGGACGTTGTTGTCGTCGGTGGCCATCAGCGTTGCGCTGTTGGGCTGGACGATCTTCTTGATGATTTCCTCGATGTCGATGCGGAAGGTGTCCGAAAGCACCATGTCCGCCGTCCAGTCTCTTCGGCTGTCTTCGCTGCGAAAGGCGGCTTCGACCATTGGCTGAAGCTGTGGCGCATCGTCGAGAGTTGCGATGTGGAAGTTGAGGTTGACGTTGGTCATTTTGACAGCGGTTGCGTTTAGCTAGTTCACGAAAGTAGTGAAGTTAGGTGCACTGTTTCCTGATGATGAAGTCGACAACCGAGTGCTAGTGGTACTATTTGTATAGTAAACGAAGAAGGCGATTTAAATGTCGCGAGGTTGGAAATATAGTAGATCGTGCCATTTGAAGGGCGCTAACGACATTGACATGTTTTTGACATGATTGACATGACAAGACGACATTCGTCTCCACTTTGGATGCGAGGATAAGATGACCGAACTGTTCCCCGATAGCAGTCGTTCATCCGCGAGCCGGTCGGTAAGTAGTTAGGCGAAGTATTCGCATGTAGAGTGGACCTGCCTATATAAGCTTAGCTGTGAGGGGAGCTGAACTAAAGTGAGGACAATGTCAACAGAGCGGTATCGCGGTGGTGGGTGTTTGGTCATTCGCGTGTTTGCCTTGGTTTCTAACGAGGAAACAACAGGAGCTTACTCTGGTATTATAGTACGATAATAAGTAACCGACGGTTATTGGTAGCAAAATAAACCCGCAGCGCCTGGTCTTGTTCTGTCGGAATCAAGAAGTCAGTGAGTTACCATTTCCGTATCTAGTAATTGACACAATGTCTTCCGCATCACCTCAAGTGGCTTGGTTTGTTAGTTTAAATCTAACAATGGGCGAAATCTTTCCAAGATTCAATCAAACCAGGCTGGTAACTTAACAGCCTAGTACTAAGTACATGTCCCTAGTTGTGCCCTTATTAACATGTGCTTGCCTCTCCCAATGGTCATGTCCGCCAGTGTTCACAGAAACCACGCCGCCAAGGCTGCCGCACCACCAAGAAGACCAGCGACGCCAGACCCTGCCGTTGGAACAGCTGCCAGATTGGTGGATGAAGATGCTGCAGCAGTGGCAGCGTCCGACGAGGAGTCGGTAGCCGTGGCAGACGAGTCGGAGGCAGTCGAAGGACTATTTCCGCTCAGCTCTTCGGCCAGCAAACTGGTTGCCTTTGCGAGCTCAGAAGCTGTTGAGCCGTATACGAGCCAAACGCCGCACGCAGATCCCACCGCCTGCGCAAAGTCTGGTGTCGTGTCAGTCTCGTTCCACCGAACAAACACAGATAGCAGAGGTAAGTGGGAGCTCACCGGCGGAGCATTGGGCGTCGTTGACACCCTTGGCGACTGCGACTGCAATAGCGCTGGAATGTTTACAAAGGCACTCGAAGCTGCTCGAGTCGACGTCGCTGACTTCGCAGTTCTCCGACTCCATAGCCTTCTTGAACTCCGAGTATGCGCATTCCGGGATGTCTGCCGTGTAGCCGGCAAGGGTATCCAGGGCAGCAGAGACGCCGAGGACATTGACTGCCAGGATAGTGGCAAGCGTGGATCCCTTCATTGTATCTGCGTCGTGGTATGAGGAGAGGATATGTTATTTGATGGACTGGGGTAAATGGAAGAAGAAGGAAGTGGGTGAGCGAGCGAGAGAAGGAAAAAGAAGACGAGTATGGGTTGTGGCGAGTAATGGGGGCAAGAGTTCAAAGATACATAGCATATAACCCCGGACTTTCTCGTTTCACTGAGCGGGCGTTGATATGCATCTGCAGGAGCCGTCACCAATGAACTATCGACAATGTCTCAGCTATGCCGGATGAAGCCAGTCACACTGCATGTGCGGCTGAGGACTTAGCTGCCGTTTCGCGGTGGCGTCCGGGAAGAATGTGCCGTCACCCTAGTCAGCATTCACCAACATAAAACACCCGGAGTGATAATCCGCTCAATAGCTCTGCTTAGCGGCGTGGCGCATGCAAGGGAAGTGAAGTGTCCTGGTCATAGACGGGCATGGACATGAAGTGGGATCACACAGGCATCAAGACCGCTTTGGAAGATACAACGTTCGGGGGGCTCCTCAGATCTTGGCCTTAACACTTGGTAAACACATTCCTTAACCAATGCATAGGCCCTGTTGCATGGTTAAAGGTGAACTCTCCTCGTCCAAACCACTCTCGCCTGTCTCACAGTACGTCTTGACGTCATTTTTGTGTAGTCTTTGATCAAAAGAAAAAGATACTCGTGCATCATCAGTCATTGCCTTATCTCATCTCACTCTGTTTCTCCCTGTGTGGTCTTTGAGGCCTCGTCTGGCTTTCGACCGTACGTCACATACCTATGCATACCCTATCAGTATAATGTTTATAGCCACGCGTTAGAACACTTACATGTCACCGTTCGGCAGGCTCTTTTGATTGTGAATTGCAGCACGCATCTGCGCAACCAAAACCGTAATCTCCTCAAAACTCCAACCCAGCAGCTCGCTCATAGGGTACGTTGCAAAGCCACCCAGGCTCATGTCCATGTAATAGTTCACGTAGCGGCCTAGTTCTTTGAGTTTCTTATCTTTGGGCCAGCCCCCGTATGGGAGTTTGAAGGTCTTGGGAACAACGTCGGTGAAGCCAGCCTGGCGAGCCCATTCCTCCATCTTCTTGTCGGTAATGTCAAAGGTACGGCTCAGTCGTTCGCCAGCGTCGTAGAAGAGCTGAGACCACTGCTTGAAGACGCTGGAGGGTAAATTAGCAACTATCGCATCCACAACAAAGCCAGAGAATGGGTGAAACATACTGATTCTTATCCTTGTTAATATCTGGGTTATCACAACGCAGCGCCAGGCCTGGTTCCATATGTTGAAACCAACCCCCGGGCTTGAGGAATCGATACAGCTGCCTGTAAAGCTTTGGCCAGTCATTGATAGCACCATGAAGCGAGCGAATATGGATGAAGTCAAACGATTCTGCCTCAAAAGTCCAGTCTAGCTGGGCGTCGTCGATTTGGAAGCTGACGTTTGGGGGCACCCAGACCGGTTGCGTGGGCGAGATGTCTGTACCGATGATGTGGGCTGAGGGAAACTGGTCGGCCATGTCGCTAGTGTTGGTGAGATGAGTTGTAGTGTAAGTAGACCGTATGTATATTTGCTCACATTGCCCATATCCCCGAGCCAGTGCCGATATCCAAGACTTGCTACTCAGCGTTAGGTTCAAATCATGGTACATATCTAAGATAGACAGCCCACCTGTGGGTTGTCTCCGATCGGTGCGAGATACAGCTTATCGTCCAACATCATGGTTATCCAATGATGGCTATAGGGTCAGCATAGTCTTCCAGGTAGTCTATCCTCACCTACCCTACATCAAAGCCCTTGACGTGCTGCTCATCGTTCGGCGCCCTGGTTCAAACTCAGTACTCGATGATGGATGCGGTTGACTCGATCTGGCTAGAACACAGGGTGCAGTCAGCCACCTTTGTTTATATTCATCCATACGGTTGATAGGAGCCTACCTCTGTGCATCAATAGCAGAGTCGGCGTCTTCATTACCGACGACATCGGGATCCTAGTCAGACCATCAGTCCTGCGTAGTCCATTGCAGTAAAGAAATGGCGTGATCCAAGACTCCCATTCCGCGGAGTGCGGGAGTTGCTCTCGAGGATAGGCACCTAGGAGATATACTTACGACCTCGATTTCCTCCCGGGTATCCTCCGGAGCCGACATTTTCTGAAGCGCTGAGCTTGGCTTGATCGATCCGGAAGAGAATTACGCGAAGTTCGCGGTGAGGGGAAATTGCATGCTGAGGGAAATAATGGGAGCGGTGCGTACGTATGCATGTTGGTTGCGAGAGGCATAGCACATGACGAACTGAGCAGGGTTTAGACTGTGATTACTAACTCCTGCATTCTGTTTAAGCTTTAATGCATCTGTCATGACAATCATATTAATTCCCTTGTAATAGAAGTCCTGTTGTCGTCAGAAACCTCCACATAACTTCCATAGTCATTAGCGTTGATGTGAGCTCATGTTACTAGCTAGAGCAATTTGTGATGCGATCGTGGCGAGCTCATATGGAATTGCGCTGCTCCCCTCTTCTGGCATACTAAAAGAACAGATTTAAAGAAAAATAATTCACTGACCCAAGCCTACCGGTAACTCAGCACTTAAATGGTGGTTCAGGCCTACAGCATGTGAGGGTCCCAAGCCGTGGTGGGGAGAGGAGAGGACATGCGCCAAGCGCCGTATTCTACATCAATCCACTCAATCTACGGAACGCAAAATCGAAATACTTAATTTCCATATCGCAGGACCACACAGAAGCATGGAAAAGGCTCCCTGCATGGATATCCACCTGGCTCTTGGGTCCAGATCGTGCTTCTACTATACCGGTAGTAAGACAGCATGGTTATCTCCGCGAGTCCGAAGAGAGTAGTAAATCAGCGCTAGATGTCTCTACCAGGAGGTGCATGCGCCGGGAACTTTTCCACGGTGTCTGATTGGACCCGCCGAGCGGCTCAAAAGGGGCAGTGTTGCTAATGATTATTATACCTGCGACTACGTCTGGTCACGACACTGGAAATGAACATTGTGTCACAGTTCTATCGGACCTAGCGGACTAGTTCAATGTCGCCCGTGGCACCTCGGACAGATTCGTGCCGACAAACGATATACCTTACTTCATTGTCTATCAATGCACAGGATCTAGGCTCAATTACAGATGACTCGCAACTGATGCTACGTTTCGGCGTCGTTTGCGGTCTTTGCTGCTATCTATCCTACGTGGCGACAGGTACCACTGCTTCATCCGTGTCTCTGTGTAAGAAATATGGGAACATCACCTCCTCAGTTTCTTTCTTCGGCTACGGCCAGTAGAAGAAAATGGGCTGCTCCCTGGCATTCGGTTTGAGGAAGACAGGCAATAGTAGAGCAGACCCTGCTCATTCTAGCCATAAGTACGCGTGCTGCACAACAAGGGGTCAGTCAGCAAGTTTCTTGTGTATCAATGCTGGATCAAGCTGCAAGTATCCAATCAGACGCGTGGAATAGGTCCTTTGCATGCCGACCGTCCAAGACGTGCTCGTTTGACGAGCTGTCATTTTTATCTCCACGTACTGCAATCCACCAAAAGGCCTCTTGCATCAAGACACCGGATGTAGTATAACTTGGCTATTATATCGCCCTAAAAAAATACTTAAGGATTGAGAAAGCCAACACAGCTGATCTTCATCTTTCTCAACCATAGCCACGACCATTACTCCAAGGCACATATAATCGCCTCTCGCTCCCGTCATTCTCATCATGACAGATGAACTTGTTTTGGTATACAATACTTCCCTCTCTCAAGCCAAAACCTCAACTTACCTATCTTCTCACAGATTACCGGCGTCTCCGGACACATCGGATTCCGCGTCCTCGCCGAAACCCTCAAAGCCGGCTACCGCACTCGCACCGTGGTCCGCAACGCCTCTCACGTCGAAAAGATCAAATCCGCTGCATCTGTCAAGCCCTATCTCTCTCAACTCGACTTTGCCATCATACCAGACCTTGGTACCAATCATGCCTTCGATGCCCATGTTGATGGTGTCTCGTATATTATCCACGTCGCGGCTCCCCAGTTCACCAGCACCGATGTCCCCATCACTGTGAGTCAATTGCGCCATCTCTTGATCTCGCCTAACTCTCTACAGTCCAATCCCCCGTTGCAAAGGACCTTGTCTCTCCCCCCCCCAAAGGAAGCCGTAGGACCCGTCGCCTATGTCATATCCAAAGTCCTCTCCGCTCAGTTGGTCCTCGACTACGTCGCCACGACCAAGCCCGGCTACTCCGTGGTGAACATTCTCCCCGGTACAACCATCGGCCGGAGCGAGCTCGCCTCTGACTCTAAAGAACTCATGTCCGGCTCCAACATTGTCTCTCTAGCTCCCCTGATCGGCATTTCGTTGCCCCCCGTTCATTCCGTCGTCTCCCACATCGACGATGTTGCCATCGCACACGTTAAGGCGCTCGATATCGACGCCACACCGAGTACTATTAGGAGCATTCTTCCCATTGTCAACACCGTCGCCAATCCCGATGCGTTCACCTGGGACGATATTGTCAATATCGTCAAGTCCAAATTCCCGGCTGCTATCAAGGGTAATGTTTTGCCGCTTGGGGGGACAGTTCCCAAGAATAAGACTCTGGTCGACACGAACGAGGACGAGAAGATCCTGGGTATCAAGTTCAAGACATACGAGGAGGCCGTCATTGATCTTGCTGGCCAGTTCCTTCAACTGGCCCAGACAGCGGGGAAGTAAACGGATAGATACGATTTCATGTCTCAATAGCCTCATACATAGAGCTTAGTCTCACTGCAAGCGCCGATTACCTTGTCCTGCAACTCCCTCTCCACTTTCAAATTGTCACTTTTTCACCGATCAGTGCACCGTTGACAGGAGAATGTCTTGATGCGGGAAGTGTTACTTACACCTCAATCCTGTCTATGCTGTGTAGTCGGAGATGTCTTCTAAGTGCTTTCTTGCTTTATCGCAAGAATCGCGTTCTACTTGGGCAGCCGCCGCTTTCTTCCCAGTGAGTTGGAGTAGTTTCTCGAGATACCAGGTTTCCCGTATGATCCTTGGGCTTTTAACTCTACCGAAGTCGTCTCCAGCGTGTGCCCCACTCCTGGTTCGAGGAACCTGTGCCGGGAATTGGAGCTCAATTTTGGCCAACATTTTCCTGGAGTGGTGTGCGATTCCCGCTAGCCCTGGAAGGGATTGTTCATCTTGACTGCCATGCAGCAACTCATTGGCCATTCTCTGAGTCTCGGCCCTGGTGGCCAGGGGCACCTGGCTAAGCTCCAATAGTAAAGAACGAATGCTCTGTGTCGTGGGATCTTGCAGATTCTCGGTGTCGGCTTGCCTCTCCTGAAGCCAAACAGCAGCGACGAAGCGATCCGAGTCAGGGTCCGGGCAACGACCCATGCGAAACAGGCACGAGTCCCAGAACAGCATTCTGTATCGGAAGAAATGGGGCGAGAGTACGTATTGATCTAGCATATCGGCGTTGCATTTCCGAGCCACATCGAGAAGACGCATGGAATCTGCAGGGCTGGAGTCTGCATGGCTCGGCATCTCTCTAGATATCCGGACCAACGGATGCCCCGCAGGCAGCCGTTGTTGTGCGAGCCTTGCAAAGTGGCCGAGAAAGAGTTGCAGAAGCTTGGTCTGTTCCTGGACGGCCATTTCGTACATCATATCAATCAAGTTCCACACGGCAACGGGGCTGTCGTCCTCTACGCCGGACTCCAACAAGACAAAAGCCTTGCGGATTGCCTTTCCTGCTAGATTTCCCTGACTGTGTGACAAAAGCTCCGAGGCAAGGATGAAAGTCGAGTACATATCCGTGCTATGGTGACCGTTTCTCTCATCGACCGACTCGAGGGCAGCTGTGCTCCAATCACGGATGCCTGCCACGACTGCTGCATGACTGCGGTGCGGTAGGGGCATATTGATATTGGTAATGGCAGTGGATTGGCAATGTTTGTCATCTGGTCGTCGTGATGACTGCCCAAGACCTCGCCTGCGGTTCTCAACGAAACCCCATTTGGTGAAGCGCTTCTTGTACATCTGCTGCCTGCATTTCAAGGTGATTAGCCAAGCTACATGGGACAGCCCGGAACGATCCCGTTACGTACGTGGCTTTGAAGCCGTGCTCGCTCCATATGTGACATAACATCACGTAGGCTGCGTCGCTCTATCTGTTATAATCCGCCAAGATTCACGGCCAATGCCCCTGAACCACGCTTTGACCACCCAATCTCCGGGTAGTTTAAGGATCGGCTTTTGACAGGACCCTCTAAACACGCTCCGCCTCACTACGCCTCGATAGAGGATCATGCCAACGACAGAGAGTGGTAGCGGTGTTTCGGCCCACGGGTTTCACCAGACAAAGTTTGATCAGGCTCATGCTGGGAATACGAGCGGCACATCCACCAAGCATGGACTACAAGATACCACGAGGTAGCTATAACAGCTTCAGGTTTCTTTCTACAAGACTCCTACATCGTTTGTGTTTGGCACTCATTCAAGTTCTTTGCTTTGGGATCTTTCCTAGATCACCCAACTGTGTAGGTCTTTTACTTTCACAGTCCTTTCAACCATGCTTCTTTCCCTCCAAAAGCTCGCTCTGCTGGTCGTCTTTGCAGGAGCCGTGCTAGCCAGCCCGCTCTCTGTTGCTGCAAAATGCTCCTAGCCCCGCATCAGAAAAGAATGGTACGCCTACGAAGACTGTAGAATATTTGAAAGCATGCTTACACCCTTCTTGGCGCACGCTGAGCTCCTCTGAGCAAGCGGCCTACATCGACGCTGTACAATGTCTGAAGACTGCCCCTTCCAAGGGTACAAGCGTCTTTGAGAACCTCGAGAGTCGCTACGATGACTTTGTGGCCTTGCACATCAACGCCACTCGAGGTCAGTCCTACAATATCTGCGTTACTTGATGTTTGGCTGACGAACCACTGCAGGAGGTCAGGATGCACCGTCACTTATCGACCAGCCTCCAAGTGAGTATCCCACCTACCCCTGCCAGAGTCTCTTTAAGCCCTCAAAGCTAAGCCATGGAAATCCTAGACAACGTGATTCAGCCTCAGGTTACAGTCTACGGTGTCCATGGCGTTGGGGTCTTTCTTCCATGGCACCGCTACGTCATCTGGACCTTCGAGTCTGTCCTGCGCGCGGAGTGCAATTACACCGGTGCACAGCCGTACTGGGACTGGACCCTCGATAACCCTGCATCCAACGGGTCACTGTTTGGATCTCCTGTCTTACAATCATTTGGCGGTGATGGATCTCCAACGGAAAAAGACTGTGTGGGAGACGGCCCCTTCACCGGCGACACCTATTTGAACATTGGGCCGTTGGAATCTTTGGCCAAAAACCCGCGATGCTTGACCAGAACGATCAGCGAGGACCTTTTCAACACTAGCTCTAAGTGGGATGATATTTATCCGCCGACGGTGAGCAGAAAGAGCTTCGTCCAGCTTCAGGCCTTCATCGACGGACTCGACTTTATTCCAGAGGAGGATAAGATTGAGACGGGAGCTTTTGTCAACCCCCATACTCTAGGCCACTCAGTCATTGGTGGCGATGTACGTCCCAACCCGTTGCCTTTAAACCTGGATTGGAACGAAAAGAGTCACTGACACATCAGGACAGATTATGGACCTGTACTCATCGCCAAACGACCCCATCTTCTGGGTCCACCATGCCCAACTCGACTACATGTGGTCGCTGTGGCAAAAGGCGGACAAGGCGCGTCTCGCTGATGTCGGCGGCGCCAGGACGCTAAATGGATTCGGTCCCAGTGGTGACGAAGTTGAGCTTACTACCCTTGATACCCCTCTCTGGATGGGCTTCATGAATGACGACCTACCGGTAAAGGCAGTCATGGATACTATCAACGGTGATGGCGAGGGAGTTCTTTGCTACGAGTACGAAGACTCACCTTCTCTAGCTGGAAAGCAGGGATTCTACTTGTAGTTGGAACCAGTATTTTTTGCTGCTCTAGTAAGCTACCGCAAGGTACGATAAGGAGGTCAGCTGCTACCAGCAAGTCGCTTAGGACGTCGGAACCTGCGCCTTTCTCTTCTTATATACACCCTTACCTTGCCGTCCAAAACCTCTTGGAAGTACTTTTCCAAGGTGTTCCCCTTAAAGTCTGGGTACAAGTCCTTGGCATCAACATACCCGAGGTATCGGGCGTATTCGGGATTGTTGTCACCATGGATTCCACAAGAGCGGAGGTATTGCAGAACCTAGAGCTTGCTAAGATCCATGAGATTGTTGGAGCCTTCGACCTGCGCCAGGCCCGCCTCTATATCATCAGCAGATAAATACGACGAACGAATGTGGTTAGCCATGGTTTCCATTTGGGAAATCCTAGACTTAGGGGGGGGATGGTCACGCACGTAATTTCTGTCAATCTTCTTTCCACTCAACTTCTCCAGCAACTCATAGGTTTGGTTTGTGGTCGTGACCTCGCCGTACGCAAAGACCATCTTGTTCAATGTTCTCGGATCGCTGATAATTCGGGCCACGTATGGACTAATGTCCCTGATATCAGTGTAGGCTGAAGAGACGCTGCCGTCTCCGGCAGCCGTATTTCTAGGCATGGCGATAACGTAGTTCGTCTTTCTGGATGAAAGACGCGGAACTGCTAATTGAAACTATCAGCCCACGTTAATAGGGCCACCTCTCAGGTTAGGGTAGGGGTCACCTCTCAGTTTGTCTGACACCGCCCAAGCTAGCCAGCGGAGACATGGGATCCTGGTCTAGTCTGGTGTATAGTTGTGGAGAAACAAGTGCCACTGCTTCAAGGCAGGTCGGGTGCCAACGCTTGAAGATAACCCCGTTCGTCTCTGTCGTCCGTCTGATGATGTGACCTGCCTCTCCGCCTTCTCGTCCTCTCAGCCACAGCGGAAAGCCGGGTCACTTTAGCTCTCAAACCCCGCAATACCCCGGACTTCCTCGTCATCTTGTTTCCCGACATCTACGTCCCCGTGGGGTCTCGATGGGGCCACGATGTTTCTCTGTTGAGATGTGTTGATGTTTGGCAGACACGGCTTTGCCCGGAAATCGGCTCGAGCTTTGTTTCGTTCATAGAACGCCTTGGTGCTAACTCCTATCCCTCCACCAACTTAAGCTATAAATTATAGATATCCCGCTGAATGTAGTTCCATATCGATCGTCATTGCCGCCGTTGTTTGCATCAGATTACTCATTGGTGTTTTGGCTTTCTGTCTATACTTTCTACATTCTACTGTTCGAAAACCGTCATGAAGCTCATAGCATTCGTTTTACTGTGCGCTACGGTAGCCAATGCCTGGTTACCGGCCGACCGCGGTCTCTTCAAAGGGAAAGGAAGGTGGCCGAAGCCATACCATCCCGGCTCAGACAAGATCCGCGGTGTCAATCTTGGATCCCTCTTCGTCGTCGAGCCTTGGATGATTCAGAAGGAATGGACCGCCATGGGCTGCTAAGCGCGGCTTCTATGTCGCCAGCTCTTCGATGAATATCTGCACGATCAAAGAGAGCATGGTCACAACGTTGCCATTCTCCAGGGACGATTCCTGACCTGGGCCGGATTTCTTGGCGTTTTTGCCCTGGTACCGGTCTGCCTCGACACACGACTTGCTCAGGCCCCTGAGATCAAAGAACTTGTCGTTTCAATGTTGACAATGCTTAAGAGAAGTCTAGAGCGTGGTAAGAACACAGCACTTTCGTCTCAATGCTTGAGAGATTGCCATCTGCGTGAGAGAGCTCGTTGACACGTCACCCAGGTCTGAAACGACATGCTCTGACACCTAAAGAACACGAAAACATTCCGTCAGGATCGCCTTCTGAAGATGCGGCGATGATGGGCATGACAGGGTCAGTTGACCGCCTCAGTCGACTCGCACTCATCATAAGGACACCTGTAAAGCCAGACGACATGGAGAAGGTCCTCCGACACAGCAGGAATAGACAAGCCGACTACTTTGGGGACATCATCATGGCGTTAGTCAAGACTAGATTCCCATCAGTCTCTACAGGCTCAGCTAGTGAGTTCTGTTGTCTATCGCCGGGATCGTCTTATCTACCAGTACAGGCGGGAGGAGAAATTCAGTTCCGACGGAAACGATGACACTGTCTCTGGAACAAGTCTCACGGAATTGCCAACTCATGCCCGAGAAGCTGCTCAGGCAGGCCTGGCTGGACGGCAAGCGTCGCCCGATGCGGAGTCCCAGGTGCCGGACCAACCGCTTTCACCCAGCTTGCTCCGCGAGCTTCCTAACACTCCGAGCAACCAGGGATCGTTGAGGAAGAGATTATTACTCAAAGCACTCAGACGCGATGACTTGATTTCAAACACCAGCAGCTCTCGTTCAACAAACCCGTTTATTGCCGGAGTGTACCCAAAGCCACCGCCTGTGCAAGACGGCAAGTGCACAATCTGTCTCAAACCACAATCGAGAAACGTTCTCACAAGCACCAAGGAGTGGAGATAGGCAGAATGGCCGCCAGCTAGTACTGTGTCTCATCTGAAGTCCATGAGATAATTCCATTGTTGAAGGAAACACGTTGACCATGATCTGAAGCCATATGTCTGCAGCTCGGAGAAGTGCGACAACCTCCCATCAGCGTTTGCAACACGCAGCTCATGGCGTAACCATATGTAGACCAAGCATCTAAAGAACTGGACTCAGCATGTCCATCGCCCTCCTCAGTGGGAATGCACCTCAGGACATGATATACCTCATGAGTTTGGTCGCGAAGAAGACCTACTTGGGCATCTCAAGTCAGATCATGACAGCGGCCTTCCGGACCCCGAGCTCAAGCTAGTTGCCTCGTCGAGCAAAGTCTCTACACCCTTAGGACCCGATATATGTCCATTTTGTGGGCAGTCTGTTTGCCTTGATCCGACCATGGACGCCGAAACAGATGGCGCAGCTCGGGAGAGGGCCCTTGCAGGAAGAGTCGAATCAACCAACAAGAATATTAGCAGCTCGAGCAATGATCAAGGATCCTCCTTGGCCGACCATCGAATGGGTGCTGTGGCCATCAAGCTATCCAAGCATATGGAAGACCATCTCGAGTACATTGCATTGTGGTCACTTCGATGGTGGGATGATGACACTGGCGCTTCTCAAGAGAACAACGCAGGCGGATCATTCAGCTCCAGGGGGGAACAGCAAACGCTGTCACGTTCGACTTGTTACTGGTCTGATGAAGAATCTCCGTCTTTGCAAAATCCATTTCCCATCTCTGGCCAGGACTTCATACCACACAACTTCATCAACGACTTGGTCACCGAGGACAGCATCGTATCCAAGATACCGGGGTTGCTCGACTCAGAATCCGGTGTGGAATTGGCGACATACATAATTCAACGTGCTCCGAAGGTCTTCGCAATACTTGCCGTACATTGCGGGTTCGATCCCGACGACCTTTTGGGTGTGATGGCTGAACTTTCGGCGATAGACTTCGACGATACGGATCTTCCGGTCTCCAGTGACTTTGACGGACGCAGCGAGTCAACGTGGCCACGCCCATTCAAGAACTCCTCAACGGTCTTCTGGTCAGTGGCAAGAATGCAACAGTTTCAAAATAACCACTGGCGATACTTGGCTTCGGCTATTGACATTGAGATATGTGGGTAGGTTCCTCTCTTGACTAGCACATGGATTTTATCTTACAATTGGTCCCTCATTCTGCGATTCATATGGATTAAATCCTCTCCAGTTCTTACATCCCGTAGAGCTCTCCATTCTAACCAGTTTCCAGTAACGAACTCATGTCTCCAAACATGGCTACATATCTCGCAGATTACATTCATGGCAACGAATTGATGAACTGTGAGCAGCGAGCATTCGTCCCTGCGGACATTATCGAAGCCTGCAGTTCTTAGTTGATCGTCCTGGCAACTCTCAAGTCCGTGTTGCAACAGATTGCGGCACCACAGACCGCGGCGTCACTGACAGCCTACGTCATGAATCGACCCACCAAACGGCTGTTCCTACTATTCGCCTCTTTGGGAAGAATGCAAATTCTGTCGGGGATACCAACGATTGAGTTGACCGACACTGACCTACCTCTTTCCCGAGCACAAATTTCCAGTTTAGCAACTACCGGCTCAAGAGAAAAGGAATTGTCGGTAGAAGGCGAATTACCCTCGGATGTAATGGCATCCTTATTCGCAGAGCAGTGGAAGTTTCAAGCACCCATTTTTACAACTGATATGCTTTACCACTACTTGGCTTCCAGCACTCCTCTGCCGTTCATGAAGAAACACATGGAAGAGCACAGCACAATTTACAGGATCGAGGTGCACCCAGCTCATCAGTGGGACATTAGTCAGGCAAGTAAAAAGTTCCACGACTCCCAATCTTCGATGCTCGGCCTGTTGGATGTGTATAGTTTGTTCTAGGATGAACACGGGTGCTGACTGTCTCGTAATCTAGAAGGAGCCTGGAAATTCAATAGCTGCTTTGAAAGAGGTACACTACAAAGCGGAACACGGACAATTATTCGCCCTGTACAACGAACGCCATCTTGCAATGACGGCCGACCATACCTTTCATCCAAACCTCATCAAACCAACTTCTGCTTACTACAAATCCGGCGGCATCGCTTGCTTTCTGTTTCCTTGGCCAAAGGGAGGAAGTCTCCGAGCGATTTGGCTCAACGAAACCGCCCCGGCTTCTTCTTCCGCATGGGTCCTGGAGCAAATCCAAGGCTTATGTAGTGCTGTTGTAGCTCTGCACGAAAAGGATCGTCGCCATGGAAGCATCATACCAGAGAACATATTTTTGTTCCCAGGTGTCAAGTCTAAAGGCGTCTTGCGCCATGCTTCTATGTGTGCGCGTGTAGAGCATACAAACGAGACGATGCTTATCCCTGGGACCGACGTCGAGACCAATTCTTCATACGATACGAAGCGTTATTTCCCTCCAAACTTCGACGATCACGATGCGCCATCCCGTGATCAGGATGTCTGGTCTCTTAGATGTGTCTTCTTGGAGTTTATCTCGTGGGCGGTGTACGGGAGGAAGGGCAAGGATGAACTTGGAGCCACACGATTCTGGCAGGAAAGTATCGACCCCGGCACTGCGGTGTTACATGAGATTGTTCAGAAACACATCAACGAATTAGACTATCGCCTCACGATAGAGTCCGGGAAAGCAACGCTCAGAAACGCTCTCGACATTATTCAGTCTAAGATGCTGCTTCCCGATCCATCCCACCGCAGTAGGATTCAGGACGTACACATGCATATGACTGAGATAACGGAGATGCCTCACTTCGATCAGAAGCATCTGTCAGACTCTGGCCTTCTGTTGAATCACGGCAATCGAGTTGCAATACACGATACTACTGGTCGAGCATTATCCGGGGCCAGCATAGGTCTGGCAGGACACGAGGACCAGTCAACCTTGGCGAATGCAGCTCAAGAATTCGCAATCAGTCCCAGTGCCACAAGAGAATGTGACGATGTCTGGGAGCGCCGTGCAGACAACGACTTTGCTCGAGTCCTTTTCAAAGACCCTGGATGGCCCGTCTCCATCTCGCCCGAGGGGGCCCAGTTTTGTTCAGGTTGCTCGGGCATTGATATCTGGCAGCCAGGTTTTGTGATGGAAGATCAGCTTGGTACTTTACTAGACAGGTCCCATTCTTGCACACTTTGCTGTCTACTTTCCGAATCCCTCTTGGAGGTAGGTCATCTGAGAGAGGATTCATTCAAAATTCGTCGCGTTGGCTCAGCACTTCGAATTACACCAGGCGAGAAGGACATGTTTTCGATATATGTTGATCCAGGTCTGACTTCCATCTATACTTGTACCGAAGGAGCCCCCAAAGAGACATCTGCTGACCTTAATTACAGTGTCCGATATTCCATGCCCTCCGGACGTCCAGCTGGGAACCCCCGAATTTCTTCCATTCGGTAGCTGCGAGCAGTTTGCGCTGCTTCGACAGTGGGTTGATTATTGCGAGACCTACCACATGCACACGGTCCGCAATTTGGAGACCTCCGGCGAAACAAAAGAGAAACAGAAATTGCCGGTCTATGGGAACTTGAATGATGAGGCCCCAACCCGCGTCGTCGACGTAGGAAGCGTGGCCGAACCGCATGTCCGGCTTATACATGGCCAGAACATGGAGTGCCCCGGATACCTCGCCCTTAGTTTCTCCTGGTGCTCTCACACATCGCTACGCACTAGGTCATCCAACATCATGGATCATTTCAAGGTAATCGACTTTGACCGACTGCCTCCGATTCTCCAAGACGCGGTCATAGTAGCACGGGGTATGGCTGTGCGGTACCTGTGGACCGATATGCTCTGCATCATCCAAGACAGCGTCAGTGACTGGGTTCGGGAGGACTCAAAACGCGAGCAGACGTTTGGCAAAGCCAAATGTGTTCTCGCAGTTTGCTCAGTCGACTCCCCTGCGCAGGGGTTCTTGACGAACGCTCGCGAACAACGTCCTTTTACCACCTTGCCAAGTCGCTCGGGTACGATTGACAGAATTTGCAAGAACATAGACAACTTTGAAAGGGACGTGGAGGAGTCGCTCCTTTCCTCCCGGGCTTGGAGACTCCAGGAAAGGGCTTTCGCTCAGCGAACAATTTACTTTACATCGAATCAAGTGTATTTTGAGTGCGGCAACGGAGTACACTGCGAGAGTCTCATGAGACTTAACAAGTAAGTGTTTCAATTAGTTCATAATCCCAACGTGTGTTAACCAATGAGACATAGTCATAGGAGCATGGTCCTTGGGGACTCGCACTTTCCTAATTTATTCTTGACGCTCGATGAGGGCACCGGGACTGCAGTTGTCCAAATCCTCTACGAGAAATACTCAAAGCTATCGCTTGTTTACAATGAGGACCGACCCCTAGCTATCGCCGCCCTCGAAAGACGGCTCGTTTTAGCCGTAGACACCCGGGGTGGCTACGGGGTCATTGACGCCTTCCTTGAAAGGACTTTGCTTTGGAAAAGGTCTGGCTCGGCCCCGATGCGGCGTATACCATATAAATCCGGGCACTCGGTGCCCTCATGGTCGTGGATGGCGTATGACGGTCCTATTTCGTACGTCCAGGTCGAGTCCGACAAAGTGGAGTGGACAAAAGAATATTCGTCCCCATTTGATTCGGGGAACGACTTAGAGTACAGGAAGCACTGGCATGTTAGCGAGGTCCACAGGGCACCAGACCTGCGAATTTGGGGGCTCAGGAGGTTGAATTTGAGCCCTGGCCTCAACGAGGTGTTGAAGGAGATCACCATGGATTCGGACGACCAGAATGAACCGGGACTAGAGCTGCGGTGCGTTGTACTTGGTAAGAGAATCACGCTCGGCTTGGGAATTATCGATCCACCACCATGCTATGTCTTACTCGTTAAGGCTGTCGTCGGGGAGGCCGCGCAGAAATACTATGTGAGAATCGGGGCGGGCCAGGTAATGGGGGATCACATTATTTGGGAGGATTCCGAAGCCGGGTGTGTGTGTTAGCTGGACAGGGAGGAGTAACACTTGTGTAGTCTATGCTTCAAGAACATTGGATCAAACGGAGATTTTTCTAAGTTTTCCCACTGGTATCTAGAAGTTAAATGGTGGTGTGAGCACACTCATCCTAAAACTTGATCATCTTGCCGCAGTTACGCTTAAATTCCGGCTGCAGCGTTTTTAGAAAGGTAAAGCTTGTTCATCTCGAGCATGTGACTAGCGGAAGGTGAATTCCGCACATCATCCTTTTACAGACATAATTGATCAAAGCCCAGGACTTCATCTTCCTTAAGCAACACAAGTGGTTGATTAACCTATCACGGCAAATCATCGTATTGGTCGCTACCGTAATCCAAAAAGATTGTGTTTTCTCCACCGAGATCGCCCTGCCACCCACCCTTGGCCTAGTACCAGTCGCCATGTCCGACTTTGGTAGAGGGGATTCATCATCCGCGGCTAGGCGACAGCCTGGGAAGAGAAGCAGATATACGTCCAAGGCATGCCAGAAGTGTCGTCGTCGGCGAGCAAAGGTGGGCTTCCCCCGGCTTTCTTTCTCGTAGCTTCCCGAGTCAACGCTCATACAGTCTGACAACCCCCTGATAGTGTGACGGAGCCAGAGAGGCTTGCTCACGATGTGCGGAGCGGGGCCTGGACTGCGTGTATGTCACGGCCGACGACGGTCGTGGCATAGTGCCCAAGTCCTACGCCCGCCTCCTCCAGGCGCGGATCACTGTCCTCGAACAGATACTCTGGCTTCACTCTATTGATATTGATGCCTCCGTCGCTCAACTGAGCGCCGGAGATGCAGTCCTATATAATCATCCACTCGCTACGGATATCAACTCAGTCGCCTTCAATAACCTTTGTAGCGAGTTTGAAGGTGCTCTGAGTATGGACGAGTCTCTAAACTTTGATGGTGATGGGGTGCCTCGGTATTTCGGTTCATCGAGTGGACGTCTCGAGTTTCAGCAGTGCAGCGGTCAGTCACTGTTCGTTAGCCTCATGAACCTGAACTTCTCTGGCTCTTTTTTGCAGCATCTGAAGATGGGGGCCATTCTCCGAGTAGTTCATCTCCAGGACTCGTTCCGAACCCCAACATGTATCCGCAAATTCTCAAAGAGATCCCTTCTACATCACCTCAAATTGAGGAGGAGTTACTCAGCCTGTACTTCAAATGGGAACAGCCATGGTGCCAGGTAGTAGACGAGAGTCTCTTTCGACAGAGCAAGTCAACAAATGGTCGGTATTACAGTCCTTGCTTCTCAACTGCATCCTGTCACTCGCTTCGCATCATTCGGATAGCCCCGAGGTACGGTCCAATCCCGACGACCCAGAAACGGCTGGATCCATCTTTCTTGATACCGCCGAGGTGCTGCTGCACTTTGAGATTCAAAAACCCACTATTACAACCCTCCAATCTGTTGCGATACTTGGGATAGTCTACGTGGTAAGTTGGTGCTGGCCTTGTAGGTAGACTGTGCTAAGTTTCTAGGCAATTGGGCGCGACGCGGCCGGATGGCTTCACGCAGGAATGGCGAATAGGTTGACCCTCGATATGGGCCTTAACTTGGATTCAAGTGCTTTGACGAATTCTAGCTTTATGAGTCTTGAAGAAACTGAGCTGCGGAGACAAATCTACTGGGCTCTGTATTGCAACGACAAGCTATCGGTAAGCTACACGGGTCGCATATGCACAATGCTAGTAAGGTGGCTTATTTTCACCATGTAATGTTCCTCCATGGAGACTATCACAGCTAACAGTTCATCTTGAAGGACTCTCAGGGCGTTGTTGGACTTCCCACAGCAGAGAATGCGATAAGCGAGGAAACATGGCCAGACTGCAGCCCGACCAGCTGTGTTCGCCCACTTCTGAGAACCATGCAGAACGCGCTGAGCACCCATTGTCAGATCTTGGAAAGGATCCTACTGAACCTGTAGGTCACTCCAAGCTATGGGTGCAAAGGCGGCGTCAGAGGTTAAACTGCTTTCCAGGTATTCCCCTCGGAGACTGACGGGCGAAACCCAGCGACGAGCCTTCTTCGACTCTTGTTTGCTCACAATGAAAGGCTGGTACTATAGCCTGAATCCGGATCTGAAGATACCTCGATCAGGCGACCGTAACCCATTTCCTCATGCCTACATCTTATTATATGATTTACCACACCTCCGTTATCCTCCTCACGAAGCCTTTCCTGCCTAGGTCGGACTCTGGTACATCCAGTTTACGCCAGGAAACGCCACATGTCGCTGAGGATCCTGTTACACAAAAGGCCTCTGCGCTATGCCTCCAGTCTGCGAGGCAGATAGGCCTAATATCGGATCAGTACCGTGAGACTTTTGGCAGTTTTCGAAGAAGCCCAGTCACGGCGATACATTGCACTCTCTCAGCGGCGTTGGTGTTGCTCCAACGCTTCGGCTCCCCCGGTCAAGCGTTGGCCGAGGCCGACGTAGAGGCACTCACGTCGTGTGTCAGGACGCTACAGGAGCTGTTGTTATCATGGACGCCCCCACGAAGATACTTTCAGAGTGTTAGGCGAATCATCATGTCTCAAGAGGCATTTAAGGGAAATGCAGCCATGCGAGCCCCGCTGCAGGCTTTGTTGGATGAACAGTCGTTTGATGCCCCCAGTTCAGAGTGTGAGTATCCTCCTTCATCCAATGACGTTAACGAAGCAGCAGGATCAGGATCCAGTGAAACTTGGCTGGATGGAACAGGTATGGGAATCGACCCCAACATGCTTTATCTGCAGCTTGATGCGAACCTGGAGCCACTTCCGTGGGACTACGAGAGCTTCAATGCGCTGAACAATGATTTGTTTGATAATACCTGAGTTTGAACTCTGCACCGTTTACCCATTTGGGTTGACTATAAAGAAACTAGTTGTCCTGGAGAATCCTGCGTGTCCTTCAAATGCCATCACCCATGAATGCGGACAACCGTTTTCCCAATGGATAGGCAATCAACCAGTCTTTGCATCTGCTCTGGAACGTCATTCAGTGCAACTTCAGAGAGTGTAGGTCGGATTTGCCCTGATTTGATGTATTGCATCACCTGAATGGCCTCCTGCCGGCCACCCATCAAGGTACCCCTGACTCGAAGGCCTCGCTCTATAAGAGCGGGCAGGGGCATGGAGAGAGTGCCATCCCGGGGTACTCTATAGTAACATTCGGTTAAAACCATGAGTTTCATGCATCGGGCACACAGGATGCTGTCTTACCCAACACAAACAATGTTCCCTCCATCACATTCATACTCGTCCAGCCTTTGGAAAGCGGCACTAGTGCTGCCGCAGACAATGACAGACTCAGCAGCACGAGGAAGGCCGACTTTGTTTCTCAGTTTCTCGCAAGCTGCCAACATCGCTTCTCGGAAACCGGCGAAGCTTTCCTCGTCGCTGCTCTTGGGCGCCGGGAGGAAGACGTCGCCAAAATGGTCTGCTTGCGTATCTGCTGACAACTAGTTAATCTTCCATGCGAAGTCGACACCAATCACCTTGACCCCAAAGACGTGCTTCGCAATTGCGCCGGCTAGATGCCCTATAGCACCGCAAATACCGACGACGACCATGACATCCCCGGGCTTTGGGGTTGCCTCACGCACAGCTTTTAACGCGGCAGATCCAGAGCAGAGTGCAGCCGTGTACTTGGCAAGGTCCTGTGGTCCCCCGAGCCCCAGCATCATGTCGGATATATCCAACAGGCACGAGATGGGGACGGTGGCATATTGTTGAAATGTACCGCTGATATGTTTTGGTGCATTCAGCTGAGAAGGACATGAAGTCTTGAGGCCCCGGGTGCAGTATGTACACGATCCGCAGGAAAAAGCGAGGTAGCGGATGGCGACGGTTTTGCCGAGGTGGGATGGCTCGTGAGCCTTGACGATGCGACCGATGCCTTCGTGGCCGGCAATATGATTGTACTTGGGGTAGCCAGGCTCTGGGCCGACAGAGAAACAAGCGTCCTGGTGGTCAACATTGATGAGAGTTATATCAAGAGGGTACTGAAGTAACTTACACTGCGGCAGATGCCAGTATAGAGCAGGCGAACGACAGCCTCGCCTGGGTTTGGATCTCGAACGGCGATGGTCGAATTATGGAGGTTAAGGGAAGACCCCATCTCCGGTGTAGAGACGCATTTTTGGGTATTGGGTATCTGGTCGGTTGTCACTCCACTGAACGAAGGCATTGGTACACCTTCAGTCCTAAGCAAAGCCAGCGAGCTGGCACTGTATCTGGACTTGTCGTCTAAAACCATGGTCGTATGCGGCATCAATAGACCAGCGTAGAAGGAGAAGATGATGATAATGATGATAACAGCTTACAGACTGTCGATTTAAAGTCGTGTCGCAGACATTGTGGAATTGGCAGAGAACTCGCGAATTAAAGGGATTTAGAGATGTGTATTCAGCGCCGGGCTTTGGCACTTTTCTACGAGACTACTTGAGGGGTGCTTACCGGAAATTTAGTAGAACAGGGATGAAAGTGGACATTGCGATAGACCCGATGACACGAGCTCGCTCATCTCAGGCTTCGCCATTCCGGAAGCTACTTTCCGCCTGGCGTGAAACTGCCACACCAGGCCCATTATTGTCTCCCTGAGCGGAATCCGCTTTCCGCCCCCGGTCATCACTATCATCACCAACAACAGGTTGAATGAAACCCAATCTACGCTGAAATAGTCACGTTGTAACCTTCTCGATCGTCTGTGATGCCCGCTTATCACGCACGTCTTGACTTCGTTCATCTGTTGGTGCGCCTTTCCACGATCCATTTGAGCTGCCGTCTAACAGTCCCGAGCAGGTTGCCATCTCACCATGACATCCGAGAGAACACCATCGAGGCGCTGGTCTCACAGCTGACCTTAGATGAGAAGCTTTCCTTAATGGCAGGCTCTACAACTTGGCGAACACCCCCTGTCGACCGTCTGGGCATTCCTCAGATGAAGGTGAGATTGTGTTTGGCATGGTTCGCCACACTACGAAACCACAAGTTAACCGTTCGAGTTAGGTTTCTGATGGCCCTTCTGGTGCTCGCGGTGAAATCTTTGGCGAAAGCACTCCCGCAGCTTTCTTTCCAAGCGGCGTCAGTCTGGGCGCTACTTGGGATGAGGAGCTCATGTATGAGGTCGGCGTGCACTTGGCCGAGGAGGTGAGCTGACTTGTTCTCAAATTTCACGCCAAAGACTCTAGCTGATGGTGTTTAACCTATTAGACCAAGTCCCGATCAGCCTCGGTGATTCTTGCGCCTACCATGTGCATTCATCGTCACCCTCTAGGAGGCAGGAACTTTGAGTCTTTCAGTGAAGATCCTTTTCTCACTGGAAAGCTAGCGGCTGCGCATATTCGCGGTGTCCAGTCGCGCGGCATTGCCGCTACCCCTAAGCACTTGTTGGTTTGTGCCTCGTTTCGTTTTGACACGTCATCCACTCGGCTGAACAATGTGTTCTAGCCAACGACCAGGAATACAATCGCTTTCACTACAGCGCTCAGATTACGACGCGAGCACTTCGCGAAGTATACCTACTACCCTTCCAGATGGTAGTGTGCGACGCAGACCCGTGGTGCATCATGACGTCCTACAACAAGGTCAACGGAAGTTACTGCGACATGTCCAAGCTGCTTATGACGGATATTGCTCGTGGAGAATGGGGCTGGAAGGGTGTCTTCCCAAGCGACTGGGGTGGCACTCACTCTACGTTTGAGTCTATCAATGCTGGACTGGATATCGAGTTCCCTGGACCGCCTGAGAAGCGATCCAAGGCGGCACTCGAAGGCCCACTTCGTAATGGGCTTGTTGACCTGAATGCTGTGGACGCCTCGGCGACTCGTGTCCTCAGACTTCTGCAAAAGGTAGGACGTTTCACTGATCGTCGGGACGAGGACGAGTACGTCAGGGATGACCCAGAGACCAAAGCGCTACTATTGCGAACTGCGTCCTCGGGCATTGCCATGCTAAAGAATGAAAACGGGGCACTTCCATTGAGGCCAAACAGTTCCGTTAAGAAAATCGCTGTCGTTAGCCCTAACGCTAAGAGAGTAATCGCTGGCGGCGGAGGAAGCTCGTACATCAAGGCACCATACTGGACCAACGTCTTTGACTCGGTTGCAAAGCGGTTTCAAGAGCATGGAACTGAGGTTTCCTTTGCTACGGGAGCCAAAGTCAACCGTTACTTGCCCACAATACCCCCTGATGTGGTCAGGAATGCGGATACTGGCGTCTCCGGTGCTGCCGTTGATTGGTATCTTGGCCATGATCTATCGAGCAGCGTTGTCGCAACCACCCACATGTGAGTCAACATGTGTTTTAAATGACGGTACAGTACTGGTTGCATATCGAATAGCGATGATCTCTACTATATGACATTCGGCACTCTGCCTCCTGGCATTGATACTGAAAGCAACTTTTCTTATCGTGTCCGTGCGATTCTGAAGCCCCTTACTTCTGGTCGACACGATCTTTCCTTTGCTAGCATCGGGCCGTCGACGCTCTTCATAGATGGGAAGAAGGTTCTTGCCCAATCTGGCGACTTTGAGAAAAAGGGGACTTTATTTTTCACCTACGGCAGTGATGAGAAGTTCTTGTCGCTAGATCTCGAAGCTGGGGGGGATTATCGACTGGAGGTTGAGTATCACTCTCATGACCGCCAGCTTCGCGAGGATCTGGTCGGTCGAATGGATCCCATGGAAGACAAGTTTCAGGGCTTCAGGATTGGATACGAGGAACCAGGCGCGTCCACGTCCGACCTCTCGTCTGAAGCAGCGGCACTGGCCAGAGACGCCGACGCAGCCATTGTGGTTGTAGGACGTGATAAGGAGTGGGAAACGGAGGGACAGGACATCCCAACCTTTGAGCTTCCTGGCCAGCAGGTTCAGCTGATCCAACAGGTGGCGGCAGTCAATAAGCGAACTATCGTTGTGATCCAAGCGTTGTGATCCAAGCTGGTACCCCTGTGCAGCTTGACCCCTGGATTGACGACGTGGAAGCCGTCTTGTTTGCGTGGTATCAAGGCCAGGAACTCGGCAACGCAGCGGCTGCTGTATTGGCCGGCGAGTTCAATCCCTGCGGTCGCCTCCCCGTCACATTTCCGCGTCGGATTGAAGACTGTCCCGCCTTCTCATCGTACCCCGGTGAGCTTGGTGAGATTCTCTATTCCGAGGATCTGTTCGTTGGATACAAGTGGTGGCATCGCCTCGGTATCAAGCCGCATTTCCCCCTTGGCTTTGGCCTCTCGTACAACAAATTCGAGGTAGCGTCTGGCTCCATCACCTCAAGCACCATCTCAGAGGGGACTACCTTGATTGCTTCAGTCAGCGTCAAGAACACCGGCGGTAGCGACATTCCTGGCCGGGAGACTGTTTTGGCATTCCACTCGCAGTCGTCGCCGAAGCGGCTAGCACGACCGAACGCGCAGGTCTGCGGGTTTTCCAAGTCCCCTTTGTTGGCTCCGGGAGAGCAGGCCATTGTTGAGATCAGGATAGAAGCCAAATCCTTTGGCGTTTTTGACCCATCCAAGGGCCTCTGGATTATGGACGCAAACACCAAGTTTGACATCTTGCTCGGTACCAATGCGGAGAATGCTGTGCCTGCGTGGCAGGTAGAGGCTCCGGAAGAGATTACGTGGAAGCTCTGATTCGCCGGAGGCCTGTCTGGTTTCGGTTACGAGAGAGACATGAGTTCCGATTACCGTGGCATAGATTCTATGGGTATATTTCGCTCTCTACCAGCATCTAGTGTTAGAAATTTACCTTTATAGACCAGTATTCATAGTGTCACCGTCACGTTCGGCGTCCTTACTTCTGTGGGGACCTCAGCGTTGATTTAGGTGAAGTGCTCACTTTGATAGCTTCAGAAGACTGGCATATTGAAAGGTCGACAGGACATCCAAGCTTGGTTTTATGATGTCTACGGCTGCAGCTAATCCAAGTCAAATCCGGATTCCTGTTGGACAGTGCAGTCTTTCAATAGTGCAAAGGAGACACATATTTAACGAGGCGGGGAATAATGCTGCAATGGGCTAACTGAGGCAGTCCCGGTCTTGAAGTATCCAGCCGGGGCTCTAGATAAACTGAGAGGTGACCCCTACCCTAAGCTGAGAGGTGGTAACGCTAGTAGGGATTATTGGGGCTAGCATGAGTTAACCTGAGAGGTGAGTGAATGGTTTTGATTGGTTGAAATTATACTGTGTGGACCCACCTCTCAGCCAAGCTTCATTAATGTATTAACTTTACCCATGCGATAAAGAGACATTTTTATTAATGCATTAATAGTGCATAAATTACAATTCAGCAGATAAATATAGGTCTATACTTAATAATATTAGACTCTTTTTCAAGTGTAAAAGTTAACCTGTTATATGCTCCACTTTATTGATTTGCTAGCCAATGAAGACCTTTCACCCACCTCTCAGGTTAACTCATGCTAGCCCCACTATAATCCCTACTAGCGCTACCACCTCTCAGCTTAGGAGTCACCTCTCAGCCTAGGGTAGGGGTCATCCCCTGTCCAGCCAAAATGAATATAAGAACTTTGTCATTCAATGAACCACAAACAGATTGTTTGCTAATCAAGTGTAAAGCGGTAGTAGACTAGAAATATCTCGGTACCAGCTCAATTTACTACACGGCTCCCAGACTTGACGTAGAATGATACACATTTGAGATCCTAGACTCCAGTCCCAGGTTACTAACTGAGATCTTTCCGCAATCTTGAACCTTCAAAGGTTTGAATACAAGCGATACCTCACCAATTAAAAATTGCGCGCCGGGGTGCGAGCTTCAAAGAGGGCATCCAACTCGAGGAATGTCTTGGCTTTCGTCTCGGGCATGCAGAAGAAGGTGACAATGGTAAGAATGACGCTGCAGCCAAGGAAAATCAGAGCGGCCCGCGGACCGAGGTTTGCTTCCTCGGCATTGACGAGATAAGGGATCGCAATCGACCAACCCATGTTGAAGGCAGAGTTCGACATGGCAGCAAGCGAACCGGTTTTGGCACGCAGCCGGGAGGAGGACAACTCTCCGACAAGAGTCCAACCAGTGGCGCCGACTGATACGTAAAAGAAGACGGCCCAAATGATGCAGAATGCCGCCAAACAACGACTATTCCAGATCTCGCCGCGGCTGAAGAAGCCAAGCAGGCTAACGACAAGCAGACAGACGAGCATGCCGTACATGCCAGCTAAAAGTTGCGGGCGGCGACCAACACGCTCAATGAGGAAGAAAGCAAATATTGCGGCAATCATGGCGCACACAACCGATATGACAGTAATAAGAAACGCATCATCAACGCCAGACAAGGAGAGGAAGTACGTCAGGTAGTTTCCGCACAAGGGGTAGCCAAAGAATAGCTGAGCAGAGATGGGCATGCAGGCCAGAAGCGTTCGCCGCAGGTTGGTGTCTTGGAAACACTCCAGATACGAGGCATTCATAGCCCTCTCCTGCCTTTCATGAGCAAGAGTGTCTTGCATGATCTGGACCTCTGCGTCGATATTGATGTCCTCGCCCTTCCGAATCTTGCGGAGTGACTTGCATGCGTCTTCGATTCGGCCCTTACTGACGAGATAGTAGGGAGACTCTGGAACCAAAGGTGTAAATAAGGCCAGACAAAAAGCAGCAGGACCAAATTGAGTTGCCACGGCGGTCTTCCAAGACCAAGGTCCGGGGACGCGACTGGTTACCTCCAAGACACAGGACGCGAGCAACTGTCCGAGGATGATCCAGAACTGGAACAAAGAGAGAGTGAAGCCGCGAATGGACGAGGGAGTAATTTCAGAGACGTACGTCTGAGTGTTGGCAAGCATGAACCCCATGGCAGATCCCATGATCAGCTTTGCAACAATCCAGACTTTCCAATTCGAAGAGAAGAGTTCCACGATGGTCCCAACCACAGTCAAGCTGCAAATCCGGCATTAGTCTCATGCATTCTCTCTCGTTATTGAGAGAAAGGCCGGCTTACCCAATGGTTGTGAAGAAGCAAAGGCGGCGTCCCAAGAAGTCATTCAACAGACCCGCAACGAGAGAGGCCGTTCCAGCAGCGACATATTGCACCACGGACCAGATGAGCTGCCTGTCGGCAGGCAAGGCCCAGGCCTCCAAATCGACGTTGTAGACACCAAAGGTCTTGACGAATTCTTTGTTGGCTATGATGGAGCCAATGAGGGTCAGATCGTAGCCGACGAGGATTGGCGCTGTTGAGCAAGCGAATGCTACATGATGATTTGCGTCAGCACTATATTCTCGACTTGGGACGGGATTAAGGCTGGAATTTGGTGATGATCGTACCTGCTAGCACAGCATGCTTCGACGACCAGAGACTCCTGAACTGCTGCTGCCAATCCAGGCCAGCAGTTGAGATGGGCTGGCTCGTGGCCTGTTTCTCGGAGTCTGTGATGCACTCCTTGATAGTGAGGTCGTCCTTTTTATCCAAAGACATGGTGAAAGATGCGGTGTATCAAGTTAAGGGGGGATAATGCTGATGAAGAGACAAGTGTCGGAGAGAATTTGGGTGATGGGGAAAAAAGCAACCCAGGGTAGAGATATATAAGTATGCAAATAGAGTCGACCTCCCGCTAGGAAACTGGGGAAGATGGTCGCCCTGATAGGGATTGATAGCTCTTGAGCTAATCTGATTTCCCCGCAGACCCCGGGCCCCTAGGTTCGAGTCTCGATGGGTCTGACTTGATAAAGAACGGCTGGGGTAGGGCGGAACATGTATTCCACCACGCCAAAGTGGATCGCTTAGTGCCGGGGGACTAAGATAACTATCATAAGAGGCAGAATTCTCATCCCGCCATAGCCTGCTTCACCATGGTCATATACGAGTAATGGTACTCCGGCTTGGCAATCCGTCTCCCTCCAGATAGTAACAGGACTTCTTGGAACGAGGCGAAACCAAATGATCCAGACAGCTAGCGTGATTGATAGTCGACATGATGTGGTTTCATTCCTTCATTTGAGCACGGAACTAATCGAAGGAGAAATGCGCATTCTGCACGGTTCGGCACTGTGTACTTATATTCGCGTATGAGGTTAGATTGACCTGTTGCAACATTCTAGGTAAAGCACAGGGCACCCCATTTATGCTTCCAGCACTCTATCCAGAAATGGCTTTCATGTCGGCTTCAATGACCGACAAAAGTTGGGATATATAAAACTTCGGCTTCCGCCCAACTCCTCTTGCCATATCTGACCTTCTCGAGCTGAAAACTAAAAATGTTGGGACTCAACTTGCCCTAAAGCACTAGGGGATGGCCTGCTTACTTGGATGCAAACACTATTTCGGCGAATGCTGCGTTCCCGTTCATCCACCTATCCACAGCTTCTTCCAGCGACACAGATTTCACATCCGTAGATTCCAAAACGCCAATGGTATGACAGTTGTTCGCAATGCCTTTTGCTATATCCATCCACTTGTGCTCGCCTAACGCTGTAGAATAGATCCCCTTTTCCCCTGAGGGAATAGCACCGCCGACCAGGATCTTAGTAACAACGAGTTCATATAGGTCTCCTAGATCTATGATGTGTACCTTGCCCCAACGCTGCGATTCATCCCCGACTACTTCATTGTTTTAATGGCTCCACGGATCATGGAAGGGACTTGGATGGACTGCGTGTTGAACAGGCCAGTCCCAACACCGTAGATCAATGGCGGCATCAAAATGAATGTTGGAATGGCTGAGCTCTTGCTTTTTTCAACAATTACGACGTCACTGCTACACGGTGGTAGGTTTTCGATGGCTTGGCGATCCTCCAGGTACTGGTAGATATCGTCGGATGTATCACAATATATGCAGACAACGGGAAATTGAGAGCACCTAGTGGGATAAAGTAACAAAAGAAAACAGGATGGGACTTGGACATTAATTATTGCGCCACAAAGCGTGCCTATTAGCTGCTAGTTAGCAATAATAGTGGTATATCGGACGAGAAGCTTGTTGAGTACGCCAAGGAATTCGCCGACAGGTCGAACATCCTTTCCTCAAGACTTCTGCCAAGAACACCGGAGGCTAGAGCAGCGGCTTATCGTCTATAAAAGCTGCTCAATGGTCCATGTCGAGCCCTGCGCTGCTTGGCCGCTCAATGCTTCCTCAGCCTGTCTCTCTGGCCCGTGTTCTCTATGATAGTTGAGATAAACTCATCTCGAAATTGTGAGAAATTATTGAGAACACGCCCGGTTTCCAAGAAAACAAAATGTATGTTGAGCAATAAGAGTCCTTGCTGGCCATCAAGGTTCGGCGACCGGTCTGTCGCTCTCGAACGTTTTTTTCTTTCATATACCTCTTCTTGCCGACTTGGGTGTGTGCATCTCCGGCCTCGTAGGAAACGTTCGAATCGTCGTCAGAGTAGACTAGATCGTATCATTGATCCCAGTATCGGGAGGCAAAGACGATACTTTATTGGGATCCACCAATTCGTAAGCCAGAAACTAGCCTGTGCTTGCAAGTCAATCTGGTTCGTTATAAAGAACTTCTTGGCAATTTGTCAGCTAGAGCAATTTGTCAGTCAGAACCGGAATTCACATTCCGCGCAAAAGTGAATCCAGTCTGCGTCCCCAAACATGTTATTATGTAATGTTCAGCCTCATATATTACTCTATAAATTCCCTTTCAAGAAGTGCTAAAACCATCTGTAAAGCAGCTTCCATTTGCTACTACACCTGGTACAATGTCGTCCACTCAAGTTGCGCTCGTGGGTGCAACAGGAGAAACAGGCACTTCCATTCTCAACGGGCTCCTAGGGTCTTCGACAACAAAATTTGTACGTACATAGTTCTTTACTAACTCATGCCTGGGTACTTGTACTGAGTTGCTAACTATGGGTGGCGCATAGAAAGTTACAGCACTAGCTCGTCCCGAGTCTATCGACAAGCCAGCTTATACAGAGCTCAAGAGCCGTGGAGTCCGAGTAGTGCCCTGCGACTTAAAGGGTCCTCAAGATGCACTGGTCAGTGCCTTATCCGGCATTGACGTTGTCATCTCTGCAATCTTTTTTGCAAACCTGATGGATGAGATCCCTCTTGCCGAGGCTGCGAAGCTTGCAGGTGTCAAACGCTTTGTCCAGTCCGCATTCATGGTCGTCCTTCCCCCAAGGGGCGTTGTCGATTTCCGGGAAAAGGTTAGAGTTACAGAGCAGGGTGCTCAGCTGCATACCTTCCTCGCTTAGATATGGATTATTCTAATGCTGTTTATAGAAAGAGGAGGTCCTCAACTACGTCCAAAAGCTTCGTCTCCCGTATACGTACATTGACGCCGGCTGGTGGTACCAGCTTACTTTGCCCCGACTCCCATCCGGCCGTTGGGATTACGCTCTGCCGTCTTACGACTCAGAGCCAAGACTGGGAGGGGATGGTAATGTCCCAAGTGCACTCGCTGATATCAGGGATGTCGGACGATATGTTGCCAGAGTGGTCGCAGATCCGCGCACCCTTAACAAGAAGGTCCACGTCTACAGTGAGGTCCTCACGCGAAACCAAGTCTATGATCTGGTAGAGAAGATCAGCGGTGAAAGGCTAGAACGCAAATACGTTTGTCTCTCGTCGACATTACTAATTAAAACCTTGAGGCTGACTTTCGTTTGACAGATTACGGCAGAAGAGATCACCACCCGCATCGAAGAAGCTCGGGCAAACTATCAAGCTAATCCGAAGAGCTTGGAAGCGTTTGGTGCCCTGTCTACTCAGCAACTTCTTCTGTCTTGGGTCGTTCGTGGAGATAATACACCTGAGTATGCTAGGTATTTGGGTTATTTGGATGGCAAGGAACTGTACCCTGATTTTGAATACGTCAAGTTCGAGGATTACGTCAAAGCGGCTCTTGACGGTACCGTCAAAGGGGTATACCAAGCGGGAAAATAAGCCGCCTAGGTACTTGGAACCGAGCAAGGGTGTAACAATACCATCTATAGTCAGCAATTAGACACATGAAGTATCCGGTTGCAGCACATTGAATCCCATCACGACTTACTATACGTAGATGGGTGGGTGGGAGTCAACACCCAGTATTTTTTGGTGTGCTGCGACCCACGGATCCTTTTTTATGCCTTCCAGATCGCACAGGAAACGAATATTTCGTCCGTCCACCTGCGACTTAGTCTCCTAATATCATTGCCGCCCTTATTGAAGATCTTCCAGATTTTTTGGGGATCTTTGAGACTTTGACGCTATTAAACCCTAAGTGTCGGCTAGATTTTTTATTTGTTTGTGTAGACATCAGCAACGAGGGTAGAAATTGAAACGATCGCGATATCAACAATAATACAAGAAACAGAAATGATAGGTTCCATCCTGACGTATTAATTATTATTACAAATCCATATCTGCTTCTACCGTCTTTGCTTTTAGTTTACTGAATATGGAGCCCTCCATACAGAGATATTGACTACAAACAAGAAGCCGGGGGCCCCCTGGAATGGGCACGAGGTCATCGTCAAGCTGCTGCTCGACAAAGGCGCCGACGTCGAGGACGAGGACAAATATAGCCAGATGCCGCTGTCGCGGTCCGCCAGGAATTGTAGATTAGAATCCCTGGCTCAACACGTCCTGGGCCCTAGTAGGCGACTGTACGGGCAGCCTTTAGAAGTCCATATCTTGCCACTGAGCCCAACTTAGATGCTAGAGATTACTAACCATTTCAAGTCATATGAACCAAGACCATCAATGCTATTATTTTGACATAGACCACTCACTTTATTGTCTTCCCAACGGTATCTTCTAAGAGGCATCAGTTAATCCAATCGGTGGATCATATGAACCCACTGGTGCCTCCTCTCCTAATGTTCCTACCAATGCAAGTTATCTAAGTCAGATGGAACACTCGACCGCTGTCTTTAGCTGAAACGGCCTCGCCATACATCATTCCGTCAATATAGGCCTCCCCTACAAGCTCATACTTTGTCTCGTCACCCAACATGCTAAAGGCGTTGTCTCTACTTTGTTTCTGTGAAGCCGTCATCTTCTCAGTCCTGGGTCGCAAGATAAAAGGCACTGGTGCACCGTCAAAGATGCAAACGAGATCGCCAGGCTTTGTGCACAGGGGCGCCCACCCCAGCCTCCCATGAGCTGTCGCAAGGAACCTTCGCGCAGTCAAGCCAGCGAAAGCCTTGCTCATCTGGCGTCGCAGTTCCCACTCCCTTATCTCCAGGTCTGTCCTGACGAAATGCGCGGTTCCCTCGAGAGGGGCAAACTTCCTGTGCTCTCGTATGGCCTTTATCATGAATGCGTGATACTCTAAGAACTCCTCAAAGGAAAACCGCTGCGGTTGCCCAAGCGACAGGGTACGCCACCATGCTTGGGCCTGGGCCTTGGTGAGTCGTTGGGTACCACGCGCGGCAACCCTGCGGCAATCGCGCATCCATAAAATCTCAAACTTATCAAGTCCCATTCCATATTTCTGTTGGAAAGCCTGCGCTTCGATCCACCTCTGCACGAGTGGGTGGTCCATCTTCCCGTTTTCGTATTCGTCGCGGGCTTTCTGGACCTCGAGCCAACTGCTCACTCGTTCATCCTGTGGGTTCTTCAACCGCAGTCGTTTTGCCAACTTCTGATTTTCTGCGTCTTCCCAGGTCCGGAACTCTTCCATATCGATGAAATGGCACTCGGTGATTGCCACATCTGATACTCTATCAACGAGATGGCCTTTGATTCGGAGTACATCTGGCTCCCCAGGATCCCATGAGACCACTGGCGCTTTGCTCCCCGATGCGTTGTAAGGCCTCTTAGGATCTGACAAGATAGGAAAGGTCCATCTCATTGTCCTCCAGTCGGGAACCCATGAAGGCAGAGCTCTGTCTGTGCGAGATGACTTCCAGTTGAGGCTGGCGTATTGCAAAATTTGCAAATCTTTCTTCTTCAGGGACCAAAGGGCCAGTCTTTGGTAGATCTCTCCCGTCGGGACACTGTAATCTGGCGCGGTCTCCATGTCAGCTTCACTGACATCACTGGCTAGATTCCGGAATGCGAAAACATAGTCTCGGTCGTCCGTTGCGTTACGTGCTCTGTTCTCAAACATGAGATCAACCAAGGTCCGTGGCGAAAGGATGTATCGGTTTCTGTCATAACCCATAATCATCAAGTCGTAGATGCTATGCAGAGACTGCCAGTCGTAATTGTGCGGTCCCAGAACCTCTTCTCTTATATTCTGCGTGAAATGGACCTCGACATAGGGATTGAGAACACTGGCCAATGACGTTTCGACCTGGCCGAAGACAACGACTGCATCTTGCGACTTGGCGAACTCTTGGAAGACCCAGACTCGACGGAACCATATGTTCTCGTAGAGAGCCACGATGGACGCCCAGTCAAAAGCCGCTAGCTCGGCAATCTGATGTTTTTTCAGAGTTCTCCTCAGCCCAAGTTTCGCGAACCAGAACATCCGAGTAAACATGGTCACGAAGGTGCCATCGTAAAGCCACAGTGTTCGTCTGAAGTAATCATTGACCTCCCGCAGGGCTTGCATGGAGTTCTCTGTCGTCGTGTCTGGGACGCCCAGCCAGATGACTGCTCGGGTCGCCTTCTGGTAGATGTCGCCCATCATTGGAACTTGCTGGTTCTTCTCTCCGACATCGCGTTGATTGATGCATAACGCATCGGCCCACAACACGCGAGGTCGGTCACCATCCCGCAGATGATGAAGCGCCAAGTGCAGATTAGGTCCGATGCGCGTCTTTTCGTCGTTGCACATAATCTCGAAGGCCGGTTCAGGAGCACCCCAGACGTAGGAGAGAGCCTCGAAATCGGGTGCGTCTGCCAAAGAAGTATGCTGCAGGTGGCATTCTATCGGTTGGTCCCCTCGGCCTGGATTCAAGACGAGCAGTCGGATTTGTCCGGGCTGCAACTCCTCATACTTGATAGCGTGCAATGAGCCTGTCCGGACTTGGTCCCAGGATCGATAAAGCTCGAATAGACCATACCCGGCGGCTAGCGCTATGCCCCACCAGCCGCTAGAGGACTTCAAGGGACCTGAATTCTGTTCACCAGGGCCTCTTTTTGGCTCGGGCCAAGATGTCCTAGGGCGGAGCAATATATTGATTATTTGCATGCAACCGAGGTTTCTTGATGATAGTGTTGATCCTTGGCAATTCCGGCGAGGAGCTGTGAAAGAGCATGTCTGATTGGCGTAAGCCATGTCAAATCTGTGGTCCACCACCTCTTTACATATAGAGATAGCTTTACTACTAGTATGAGACTGTCGATTGCTTCGAGGACGATTTCCATAAGTCTATCCGCCTGGGTCTGGACATCCCCGTTCATGGCAGCCATTAGAGCTTCTCCTCCACTCTTGCTCTGATCGCTATCCATGGCGCATTTTTGAGCAGTCGTCTGTCGCCAGTCCCCCTTTCTGGCACACAAAGGTCGAACTCACTCCGGATTGCTCTGTGATCTGAATAATTTTCCGCCTGATGGATTCCACATGGTACCATTTTGTCAGCCAACTTGGCTGATGCCAGTATGAAATCTATCGTGCTTGAGTGCTCCAAGTTCTCCCATGTCTTCGTCCACGGAATCACATACTGAAACAATTGAAGCTATGATCACTGGCTTAGTTATCAGAAGAGAAGCCACTAGACACAGAGTGTTCTTCATACACGTGAGGGCGACGGTCTATTCTCTTTTGTGGTGCCGCCAGCGGTAGCTGACAAGCATCTATAGATCGCAGGAAAGGGCAGCTTGGCGGATCTCCTATCACAAATTCCTTCATTGAGACTCGTGTTTTCTCTGTTCTAGATCAAGGATACAGCTAGACAAGAGATTGTAGCTTGTTGGCCTCCCGTAGTTCTTAAAATTCCACCGCAACTATCCTGGCATTTTGAGTCTGGTTGTTTGCATTGGAGCTCGCGGTGACGGCATAAAGCGTGTTGCAGTCTGCGAGGCCTCGACCAAATGCCACAGCTGTCACACCAGCAATCGCCGGTTAGTTAGACACACTCAAAACAGTCCTGCTGTTCCATTTGATGGGGTCGATGTAAACGAGGGAATTATCAGCATTTGTTGCACCGAATATCCCGTTATTGGCAGCGATGGCAAAGTCGTCAACATAGGTTTTGGAGACATTGGCTGCGACCAACTCAGGGCTGGCTCCCGGGACTGGATATCCTTTAGGCGTAAGAGAAACGCGATACACGGCGAGGAGACCGCTATTGGTCCAGTAAAGATGAGATTTGGAGACCTTGACGCCATTCACGCCAAACACCGCACCTGGGGGTGGTGCCATCTCAAGGAAAGCGAAAGCGGACGCTTCAAAAGCCCCAGTTGAAGTGTCTAAAAGACCCACAGTGCCCAACTTTGGAGTCGGCGATAAGCACGGTATTGACCGACCACGGAACGGCCGTGACTCCGTTTAAAAACTCGCTAGTTGGAGAGAGCTGGCTAATCTTGGAGACTCGAAAATCCTTGCCGTCAAAGGCGACAGCCCAAGTGCTGAATGACCCAGTTTCGTAGACAGGCGGATTGACGCCATCGAAAGATGATATATTGCCGCCTACAACCACGAAAATCACTTTTCCGGGTACGTTTAACTCGGCAATTCCCAAGAGACTCTGGATAGTTGGAATAGTAGTGAGGAGTTTCAAGGACCGATGCTTGGAGGCTGGCCTGGTGAGAGAGTAGACGCTGGCGTTGGGAATAAGCGTCGTGCCCAGAATGTCACTGTTGGATCGAACAGCAATGTTTTCGAGAAAACTTCCTGGGCCAAGTTGTGCTACCACCCTGACGGAAGGTATCAGACTCGCACTCCCAATGGATGCAAGGCAAGCCAAGAGCGACACAGAGAAGAGCATAATGAGAAACGTTATCGATGAGGGAAAAATACAAGAAGGAAGGCAGGTAGAGTAGTCGTAAGTGATTTGAGGGTTATGGCATGGCGTGAGTGCATCGTGAGTGCGGCGTAGGCGGTTTTTCTAAACCTCTTGTCCGGAACCCACGTTGCCAGGCTGACACGGACAGCCTGGCTGTAGCAGCGAATTGTGGCATCCGTAAAAGAAGACTGAATCTCCGAATTTCCGCTTCGTATTTGCCGGGATTTTCCTATGCAACGATCGGCACTTAGTCGGGGGCCGTGGAGCGCTTAAGTCCGTACATCCGGCAGCTCGGCAGATAGTTCTTCACGTTGCGAGGAGATTTGATAGATCACCTTACTCCGTGCATATACGGTAACACTTCTATGGAGTCCCTACAGTATCTACTGTAAGGACTGACATGTACAGGAGCATGCCAAAAGTACCTGCATGTAAGGTTGTGGATAAGGTTGTGTCATCCATCGTAGTAGATGACATCACGCACGGAGAGAAGGCTCAGCCGGCAGGCGGGTAGTCCCGTCGATCTAGAAAGTGTCAGTGTAACGTTGGGAACCGTCCGATTCGTGGTCTGGGTCCAGGGGCATGACTATTGATCACGATTCACCATATTAAATTCGTAATCGGGCCGTAAAGGTTCCTCTAGGTCTACGGAGTAGGGTCTACTCAATCTGGTTTTGATAAGGGGGGACACACAAAGACCTAGGGGTTTTCTTCTTCTTCTTCTTCTTCTTCTCATTTGATTAAACTTAGCTTCGTGACTATACTCTCTAGTCTTTGAACTCACACAATGTGGTATCAACTTGCTATGTAGTAGGCTCTCATTCACCTGTAAGGACCTATCAACCTCTCTAGTCTCGTCACAAGAATCTGGAGAGCGCGGTTATCTAGAGAACCGCTTGACCAGGGATTAGTCACAGAATGCAATTCAAAGTCGGACGGCACGTTACTATCCTAACAGTTTCCCACGCCTCTGTGGTTGGTTTCGCGTGTCCGAAGCGATATAGCCGGAGATCCACTCGTGCATAGCTTGGCAGTTTATTCCTCGATTTGTGAAACCCCATACTAACGCATATTTACCTGAAATAGAATCGCGACATATTGTGGATCGATATGCGTCTTGCATTAGCGGTATCTCAGGTTTTACGGACTGTTCTTTAACGCCGAGTGTTGATGATAGTGCTGAGTCGTTTGCCAAGACTTACACGTGCTGCCAGCGTTGTCTTCCAACAAAGCTCTGAGATGTACTCTTATCCGGATGTTAGTTTTAGGTATGGTGGTGTTATGTAATCTGATAGGCTTGTCTCCTACGGGAACTTGAAGTATAAAAGTCCCTGACAGTCCTCCTAAGATGAAGCATCAAGCAAAATATCCAACCCATCTTACAAACTCATCTCCCAACAAACTACTACCACTACTCGTATCACAATGAGCTCTCAAAGTTACCCACTACGCCAATCGGGTATTTACCGAAATCTTCCTACTTTTGACCCTTCCATCAAAGGTCTCCGGGCCATCATCTGCGGAGCCAACGGCATTTCTAGCTTCAACGCGCTGCGAGCTCTACTAGAGACGCCTGATCGCTAGTCCACTATCTATACCATATCCCGCCGGCCGCTTTTGGAGGAGCAGATGTCACTCATTGATCCGGGGCTGCGCTCGCATATTAAGCATATTCAGGTCGACTTGAACCGCCCTGGGAAAGAGATTGCTCAAGTCCTCCAGGAAGCTGGTGTTATCGCGGACTATGCCTTCTTTTACGCCTACATTGAGCCAAAAGGCCTAGGATCTGGAATGGACCACAAAGTGGCCGATGCTTTGTATATGGCGAATGTACCCCTTTTCGAAAACTTCCTTCAGGCTTTGGAAGTTGCAGACATCACGCCGAAGCGTATTTTGCTCCAGACAGGCGCAAAGTCATATGGACCGCTCTTGGGCCGGAGTCGCCACCCGTTCGTCGAGTCGGATCCCGAGCCACGACATTTGACCAACAACTTCTACTACGGGCAAGAAGACGCATTGTATGACTTCTGCAAGAGACACCCGGAGTCAGGCTGGAACGTAGTCCGCCCTAGCGGCATTATTGGCGTCACTCAAGGCAGTCCCCTGAACTTGTTCTTCCCTCTTGCTGTTTACGCTGCTGTCCAGGCGCATAAAGGAGAGCCTCTTAACTTCAACGGAGACTTTTCTAGTTGGCAACGGGAATACTCCTATTCCACCGCGAGACTAACCGGCTATCTCAGCGAGTGGGCCGTGCTGGAAAACAAATGCCGGAACCAAGCCTTCAACGCGCAGGATGGCGAGACCTTGACGTGGGATCGTTTCTATGAACGACTTGTGAAATGGTTTGGCGTCCGTCAAGGTGCGAAGGTTCCAGACGGCAACGAGAGCTACGATAACGTCACGGTTTTGTCAGGAGGCAAAGACTCTCCTTTGGGTTACGGACCACCCAGCACTATCAAGACAACGTTTAACTGGGCGGAATGGTTCAGAGACCCAAGTAACAAAGCTTCTTGGGAGGAAATCATGAGACAGTCACATGGCCGAGTGACAACAAACGTCTTTGACTTGATTGATCCAGACACAGCCCTGGTTCACTACGGTACTGTCGAAGTGGGAACCTTGGCTCAGAATAAAGCTCGCCTCTTTGGCTTTTCTGGGTTTGTGGATTCGTTAGAGAGCATCTTTGAGATGTATCAAGAGTATGTCGATGCTGGAATACTTCCACAGTTAGAGGTGATGAAAGCCGGACCTTTGATCTAGCTTTAGGTACATTATATACGCAAGTGGCCACTGTGATATAATCTGTCCTTGGCCCAGCTGTGAGCTGTTTCTAATTGTCTTAATATTCTTTATGATGAAATAGACTAATTCATAAGTATAGGCTAGTTTCTAGCTAATAAATTAACAAATCCTATAGTTATATTAGGGATAGAGGCCTCGAACTATACGAAGTGATTTTAGAAAAGATTTCCCCACCGTCTGGGTTCAGTGGGACGACGTGAAGGCAAGGAGGCACTTGAGTTTCGTGTCAGGATACCGTCGCATCCTGACACCTACATACACGGGCCGCATCTTAAAAGTGGGAATTTGACAGAGCACAAAGGACTTGCTGTGTTTCGTTAGTTACGGCTATGTTTTTGACGGATAGTCTCTTTAACAGTCACCTGAACAATATATTGGCATATCCAGCCTTTTTCTCTGTTTGGAGTCTCTCAAATAGAATGATGTCCCTACCAGGTTGAGGAAGCGTAGAAAGCGAACGATTCATCGCAGAAAACACGCCTCTCTAGGACATAATAAAATATAATATGACATTGACCAGTACATCTTGAGGGCCCTTCAAGTCACAAGGCTCACAGTGAGCCTCCGAGTAAGCCATCCGCTAGACTGGTGTTCTGTCTGTGGCTACAGACAAATTAGAAACTGCCCCAACAAATAAAAACCACTGCCTCCCACTCCTGATGTCCACCTTCGTCCTGTGACCTTGAGTGAAGTCGTCTTCCGCTATATGCATATTTTTAGGCTCGATTTCTTTAAGCTTTGCGTCCTCCTGAGACCAGAGAAGCAAGGATGCTATCGCCAACGATTTACGGTCAAAGCGCAGGTGTAATCCCCCTAGTTCCATTCAATCGTCGGGCTGCTTGGCGACTCGGTCCGTAAGGGGCTGAGTCCGTCACGCCTCGGCACTCTAATGCCTACAATGTCCTTTGGATATTGTAAGTCCATCTGAGCAGCGAAACGCCAAGTGGTCGCTTTTTCAATCTTAACGCCAATCCATCGAGCCGTGTGCAACATCAGCAGTCTGCTAGTAACTACATCGATAGGCTTCAGCATAAATTCCATCATAGAAGCATTCTCTCGACCGTAACTGGAAGCCATCCCTTTTCGTCCAGGAAACAAACCGTCGAGGGATAGTTAAAAGCCCCGCCGAGGCCAATATCTACCCTACGTCTTCGGTCAGCGCCGTTCAAGGGTTCCTATCCATCGTTTGAGAGCGGCCTTGGCGGCAATGGGCGAGATGCGTCCGATGTCTCGCCGTCGGGGCCCCGAAGCCATCCGCAGCTGCTGCCTTTCTGCCCTTTCTAGTCTCAAAGTCTTACGTGTCTCATTTTCAGGGGGTGTTGATAGCAGATCATTGACGAGATAAGACAAGATCAGAGTCATACGTAAACTCATTGCGTGAAATCTGGCTACATTCGGAAGGAGGACGCTATGATGAAGTTTCAGTATCGCAGCCAAGGCAGCCTAGACATTTCGTTAACTAAGTTCCGCATCACATTCACAAGGCAGACAACAGTAGGCTCCAGTCACCTGCACATCTACCAGTCATATTATCTGCAAAGTGCCTCTAACGAGGAGTTTGAGTTTCGCCCTGAAAGAAGTTCATTAGTTTGTTCCCCAGACCATGTGTGAGCCGAGCTATACGAATAGATCGGCATAGACAGGAGCAATTACTTAGACCTAAATTTATATGATAGCTTAACTTTAATTCAACTTCCCTACCCGACGCGGAATTAAAGTTTATTAACTAGCCTCAAAAATAGGAGCTGCTAGGTTTACCGTATGATCTTTTCCCTTTTGAAACTATAATCAAACCGGGCGTTAGGAACTCCACTAAAACCGGGCGCGAGGAATTTGGCAATCTGGTCGGCCGGATCATCCAGCTTCGCAGGGTGTACCCATTGCCCAGCCACGAAACAACTCTAAATTGGCCTGAAACAACTCCAAACTGCAGCAGGGATAGTGTTATTGCAAACCGTTTATCGTAATACGAAAAAGTTAGTCTATATAGTTTCTCGAAGAAAATAGACTTTTAGCTAGACCTCGCTGTAAAGCCCGCCATGACTGGGACTCAAGTAGTTACTATGTTTACATTAGAAAGCTCGGGAAGCCAAGGCGTTTATGAAAGCTCTTAACACTATGCATAATCAGCCTACTCATAGCTAAGCATTCATCATAATAGTTGGGGCTCCTCTGACTATCGAACCAGCGTTAATGAAAGAGCGGTAAAGGTTGAGGTACCCATTTACTTTTCTAAATGTTTATGGGGCAATATGGTACTAGCCAAGGTTGATAACGTTTTAAGAGTGGGATGATGCAGTAGGGGCAGCCAAGGTCGACTTAAGATTTCCGAATTACGAAAAAGGACAGGGTTGCTTCGCTATCTACGTATCTTATGCCTAATGTAACCTAATACAACGGGTGGCATGATACTTTCTTTATCCCAGGCCGAGGATAAGTGATCCGATGAGCTTGAGAGCAATAGGGAAAAACCATAAATACTGAGTACACCTCACACAAAGCAATATCCATCAACAAACCATTACTCACTACTTCACAAGGCCTTCAAACATCACCTTTCAACTACACTCATTCTTGCAAAACAATCATAACACTTCCTCTCCTTTTTACACAAAGTAAGATAATCAAAATATCCATCAAAGCATCGCTTTCTCTAAATCACGTCTGCTAACCATCTAAAAGCTTTCACGATGTACTTTACCGCAGCCATCTTCACAGCCCTCCTAGGCAGCGTTGCCGCCGCCCCGGCCGCATTGAACGCTCGCCAGTCGACAGTTAACGCCATCGTCGTCTGCACGGAAGGCACTTTCGCTGACCCGGTCTCGACCATCCCTGACACGGTTTGTGGGCTCACATATGGATGCGAGGGGGGCAGTAAACCTGTTCAGAGTGCCAACAGCTGGACTGCCTCTTGCACTGGCTGCCCCAGAGACCAGAACCCGAACTTGTTTGGGAACTGTGTCTTCTCCCAGCTTTGAGAATATGATATTGATTGGAGAACTGGGTATAAGGATGGGGTGAGGGTGTCATAGGCTGAGAAGAGAGGCAGTGGGATAGTGGAAGCAAGTGGGGAGGAGACCGCTAGGATGGATGGGGAATATGAGCAAAACTTGGAAAAACTTCTAGAAAAAAAAGGTACGGAGAGAAAAAAATATAAAAAAATTGGGGAATTATTTGGGTTTATGCTGTGACCGACGGATAGGTGGATGGCGTCGTTGTGACGCGGAACGTCAGACCATCTGAATAAGAGCAATCATTGCCCCCAGTGGCGATATTTACCGTGGCCGGGCTTGAGTCTGCCACCATGAAGCAGCAGGCCTCGTCGGCCGGCTTGGATGGGTACATGATCAAGCCGTTCTCCCTCCAGCAGTTGCGACTTGTGTTGGAAGGCACCAGTCAATGAGTGGGTAAAGTGCGGCAATATCTAGAAGATGCATGAAGGGAGAGCTATGTCTACAGCCTGCTATTAGAGACGACTGATATCTAAATTTGTTTTCACTCTCCAGGTCCGGCTCGACACAAGGCCAGGATGGGCAGTACATGGCTCTCTATAATATCGACTCGTGGTTCCAGTCCGCAAGACAAGTGTAATGACGGTAGAGACACCTAGTCAAATAGATTAAAATCACTTAGCGAGATATAATCAAAGACAGCATACGCCTCGTCTGCACATGGCTTCGGCATCATGCGACGGGGCTCCTCCTCCTTCGGGAAGCACGTGAGGCATGCGCGGTCCTTCATATTCTGAAGCTGCACAAATGGCCGCTTTCCTCCAGTCAAAGGATGGTATGCCAACGCCCGTATTCGATCATGGTTAGATATGTCCAGCCTGCCGCTTGCTGCCTCGAACATGGCAGCGAAGAAGTACAGCACACTCCCCTCATTAGGATCACTGTCCTCGTCGTCTGTGCTTGGGATGCCCCAGCGGGAGCCCAAGTCATGCGGCTTGACCTCGATGAAGACCGCTTCGCTAGCGTAGAACCTTTCCCGGTCTTGAAACGTGGTAGATGTTGTGAGAAGTTGCTGAAGAGCGTAGTCGACAAAATAAACGGTTTTCTTTGCCAACTCGAAAAGATTATCGACTATTGGGATCATGGACATCATAGACATACTCAGGTCCTTTCGACAGTAGTTTGCCGTTTTCCCCTGCATCACATCTGGCATTCTGAGATCGTATTCAACCGCAATGTTCTGCCCGAGGAAGCTCGCTTTCGGCCCATCATCCTCGTCTGGGAAGACAATTAGAGGCGCATAGTCCCCCGCATAGTGATGAAACCAGTCCATAGAGCTCAAGTTTCTAGAGTCGAGGAACATGAGGTCTCGGCTAGGATCGAATGTGATGTACTTGTCGAAGCCATCGTCGTCGCGATACGACGCCGAGTAGGTGACGCCCTCCTCGCCTAGATATCGCCCTGGTGTGGTGGGGGGGTTCTGATCCGTTTTGCCGCTCTAGCTGCAGCTCTAGCCACCACTCGTTCTTCCTGAAACATCGTTGCATGGCCGCGCGAGAAGCTTTTGCAGGCTGACCAGAGCCCGCTGTCCAGCTGGTACACGGAATCATCGGGACCGCCGTAGGGGTCGTCTGTGGGCACACGGAGCGAGAAGCCACCAGCTGGCATGCCGCGACGCTTGAAATCGAGAAACCGTGTGGCTTCTGTGTCTTTTGATCGGATATACGAGATGGCAAATCTCTGGACGCCGCCTTGATCTGGAATTAGCCGGACGGCAGCATCCCAGATGAGATCTTGAAACTCTGATAGTAGACTTGAGAATAAGGGGAAATCAGAAACCATCTTGGGTAGTTTTCATTCGTGTAAACGTCTCGCAAAGCGCAGTTAACTCTCGAATAGCATACAAAAGTTTGAATGAGCTAGAGGCTGGGCTGAGGCCGAGACTACTAGATGTACAAAATTACTGCCTGCGCGAAATGTCACGTGAGCTACTTCGTCAAGATGCCAAGCAAGATTGTCTTTTTGACTCAGTGACAGTTGCCATCGATTTCCGTGAACATATCACTGATCCAAGCCTCTAGCAAATATTGACCCCTTGAGCTTTGAGTCAATTTCCTGCTGCAGGTTTCTTGGTGCGCCTTGGTGTTTGCCCGCCTTTGAACAGCACTATTTACTTACGGCTCCTTACATCTTTGATCCTCCAGCTCTCCTCAACTCCCTTTCCTTGTCCCTTAGCTTCCTCCTCAAGATCTTTCCAGTTGGACTCTTTGGGATAACATCGATAAATTCAACACCTCCTTTCAGCCATTTGTGCCTCGCCTTGTGCTCCTCGACGTGTTTGTGCAAGTCATTGACAACCTGGTCACTCGACTTGTGCACAGCTCTAGCCGACTTGACGATGTACGCCTTAGGCACCTCTCCAGAGCGTGCGTCTGGGATTTGGATGACTGCGCAGTCGGCAACGTCGGTGTGGGTTAGTAAGTGTGATTCGAGCTCGGCGGGAGCAACTTGATGACCCTTTGAGGATATGTATTAGAGATGAAACGAGGACGTAATGAATTCAGGGTACCTTGACTTTGATGAGCTCTTTGATGCGGTCGACAACAACAAAGTGTTCGTTTCCAGCTGGTGATATTCGCACCAGCACCTCGTCGCCTGTCCGGATCCATCTGCCTTCATCGTCTGTAAAAAAGGTCTCCGTAGTAGACTTCGGGTTATCTAGGTAACCCAAAGTAACCGAAGGGCTCTGTATCAACAGCTCGCCAGGAGTTTCATGTTCAGTTATCTCGCTACCGTCGGCGGCGATGATCTTAGCTTTTGTCCCCGAGACTAAGGAGCCTGTCGATCCGACCAGGGTATCCAGCTCGTGCGTGGATATGAACACCGTAGAAGTCTCCGTCATTCCTATGTAGCAGTGAGTGGCTGTTTCAGCAATAATGTGCTGATCTCTTACCGTATCCCTGAGCAAGACGCCATTTTGGATAAAGCTTGAGTAAGTCGTCTACCGTCTCTTGTCCCAGCGGAGCTGCACCCGTGTATACAAGCCGAACGCTGCTCAGGTCATGCTTGCGGCATACGTCCTTCCTCTCCAGCATCTGAATGACGATGGGCGGTACAACGCTGATTTGCTCAATCTTGAACCGGCTGATTGCCCCCAGGAAAGACAAAAAGTCGAATCGTGGCAGCACAATAATCTCGTCACCACGATAGGTGCCCAGATGAGTGATCACCATAAGCCCAAAAACGTGACTGAACGGTAACAGGCCGAGCATTACCTGTGTCTCGATGCCGTCGGCTCTGCGAGAAACAGAATCGAAGGTGCTTGTCTGGAGAACACCAGCAATGATGTTGTAATGGGATATCATGACGGGTTTCTGTTCCCATATCAGCATGCCACTTCCAAGATAAGAAGAGCTCGGTTTACCGGCAGGCCAGACGTTCCACTGGAGTAGCACAGGTATGCAGTTTGACGAGTCCCTTGTCCCGGACTCCATTTCAGAGGGGGCAACTCGGACAGCTTTTTGCCATCTTCAATCAGCTTCTCAACTGTATGGAAGGATACCTTGTCATCGGTGTCGACAGTTGGAAGGATAAAGACGTGCTCGTGGGGAATGCCAACCGCAGTGGCCGCCTTGAGTGCCGTGCCTAACAGTGGGATACAGGTAAAAATTGCCTTTGCTCGTGACGACCGCAGTTGATGCTCAAGCTCAGAGGCCGACAGAGCAAAACTTGCAAGAGCTGCAACGCCGTCTAGGCGATGAATCGAGTGTGTCAGGGGCATATAATCTATCTTGGTTGCAAGGGTCAGCGGTGTTAACTCCGGCGGCCGTCATCAAGTTACGAACGGTGTTGAAGGAGAAGACTGTGACGACTTTGTCCCACTCTGAGTCCTGTTGAGGGTGGAACCTGAGAGCTTGCCCGATGCCACGAGCAAGGTAGTCCTCTCGTGAGATGACCTCCTCGGCGCTGCGTGTCTGGCCGGTAAGGCCACAAGTGTACGGGTTCCGTGATCTGCTAAAGAGGAGACGGCCGTATTGCTCGCTACTCATAAACTCGGCAACAGATATTGAATCAGGAGGGTCTGAATCTCTGATCAGCATTGGGCTCCTTTGCTACAAAGAAGGCATACCCATTGGCAGGTCTGGGACCCAAGGTGGCGGTAGAAAGACCATGTTGCAGTGGGCAATCGTCAGAGCGCGAAGCTGTTGGGCCGAGAAGTATTAGATCCTGAGCTGCAGAAGTCTGTGCCTGTAGCGATAAGTGTTCTTCACTTCAAGTTGCAGTCGTCCGGAACGACATGTTCAATTCAGCTTGCGTCTTTTTCAGATTGTTACTCCGCATGCCGACCAAACCGGTTCCCTACCCCGTGGGGGTAATACGACTGCCGCAAACGCTCTGCATGGTGTATGGAGTACTGTCTCACTGCTCCGTGTGCGGGGGTTCGTGACAAGCTCTCACTGGCTTTACTGGTGAATACCCATGCACTGTTAGCGACAGACATGGCAATGGATTTGTCTTTGCGGGGCTGCTCTGCTCCGACCGCGGATCTAACCATCGCCCGGAACCTGATATTGTCACTATCGACCTCATTGGCCTGGCGCTCTCCAATGCCGCATCGCAGTCTTGGCGTTTAATCTTTATGCAAATGACCAGCACATGTCCATATTTGAGTCTCTCGGAGGTAACCTGCCGCCGAGAGCGATGTCGGAGGTTCGAGGCTTGAACCCTGCTCGTGCCATCGGCTGAATCACACGGCGTGTGTTGGCTTCAGTTCAGGGAATAATGACGGAGGTAGGTTCCGATATGGTAATGCAACGGGATGAAATTTCCGAGACCTTCCTCATTGGATACCTTAATCCATAGGGTCATATCAAGCATGTCTGACATCATCTACACCCTACAAATGCACGAAGTCAAAGACTCCCCTTCTGATAGAAAGCTCACTGGTATGCTGCTACTCTGTGAGCTGGTTCTGGCACAAGCTCAACCTCGTATTGACCGCGCATCTAGCTCTCGCGCCCGCCATTCAACCTTACCCTAGTTCTTACCTTTGCGGTCTACACCGTCATTGCCGTCTTTTGGAACAATGAATCTCCGCTGGCTGCCAGGCATTCGTCTCAGTGTCTCTGATTAGTCTTCTCATACTTCCCACTGCGATAATCACACAAGGAATGCCCATGGTTGTGCAGTGCTGGGGCATTTTCGGCTCATCCAGGAATTCTGCAATTGCAGCGTCGTGAGTCAAGCTTACGATTGGTGTTTAAAAGTAGGTACTGTCATGGCTCTGCCGGTTGTGACCGCCTGATCTCGACCTGGGCCGTGATACTTGGTGTGTTTGTTGAAACCGGATATCGTACGTTGGGTACTGAGACATTGACGTAGGCGAGGAGTCTAGTTGTCCCGATGCAGACCAGGATCAACGCATACTAACTTAACATAGGGTCCATTTTGCAGCCTGAGTCCATTACGCCAAGCCAGCGACGCCATTACGTCGAATCGTTGCCCCTGAAGCTGGAGAATAAATGAGGCTACCCATAATAGCATTAGGAGAGTAGCACCTCGCCTTTATGCGCCGCGTCGCTTCTTACCTATCTTTTTAACGCAACCAAGACCACAATCCACAATGTCAGGCTATCTAGAAGGCTGTCATTCTGTTGCATCTCAAATTCTCAAGGGCATAGATCACAATGAAAAACGGCCAATTTTCAACCACCGCAGCCATGGCGATCGAAAACGGAAAGGTCCTGAAGACCGGCAGCCTCGATGAAGTCAAAGCCGCAGCACCTTCGGTCAAGGCCACAACCGACCTCAAAGACAATTGCATCGTCCCCGGCTTTGTTGAGCCTCACGTCCATATCATAACATCAGCGATGCTATAAAAGTTCCTCCTAAACTGCGATCCTCTCAACGAGGGCACAGATGGCACATTCGAAGGGATAATTGCCTACATGCAGCAGGCGGTCTAGAAACTCTCAGAAGGAGAGTGGCTGCTTGGGTATGGCTACGACCCATCTCGTCTGGAACCGTATGAAGGAGCGTTCCGAGATTTGACCATCGACGTGTTTGACGCCAACAACCTCAACGATCATCCAATTTTGATCCTCAATGCATCCGGTCACATCGCCTATGCAAATACCACAGCCCTCAAAGAGGCAGATATAGACGTGTGCAAGACCCATAATGGAGTTCTTGTTGAGCCAGCAGCATTTCTGTCTGTTATCGCGGTAGCGCTGCCGGACTATGCCCCCACGCTGCCCTAGGTTAAAGAAGGGTTCGTCACACTTTTGCACAAATGGAGCCGCAAGGGCTTCACCACAGTCTGATGCAGGTGTTGGAAACAGTGCTCCCCATAAACCAATTGAAGATGCCAACACGCTGTACGGATTAACGAGCTGGGCTCCACTACGGATAGCTGGGGCAGCTGCGGACCTGACGCCAGGGATGGCAGTCAAGATCGTCACAGATCAAGAGATGCCAACTGGTGGTGCTACAGATCTGAAGATCAAGACCATCAAACTTTGGATGGACGGTTCAACCCAGGGCTTTACCGGGGCTCTCGAAGAAAAGTATAAGCTGAAAAATGCTGCCAAACTACTTTCGAGATGCCCCATACGACTGGGCAGGCTGGAAGGTTAACGATACCTGCCATATCAACCCAGCGACGCACAACGATATTTACACAGAGATGCAGAAGTCGGCATCCCTAGGATACCAGTTGATGGTCCACGTCAACGGAGATTGCGCGTCTGAAGTTGTTATGGATGCTTTCGAAAAGTTAAAGACTCCAAATCCGAACTTACGACATCGAATGGAACATTTCACCGTTACTAAATCGGAACAAGTCCAACGGGCCGCTAGGCTGAGTCTCAACGTCAGCCACACAATTGGGCATGTCAAGTACTGGGGGCACACCTTCAAAAAATACGTTCTTGGGGACGGCAGAGCGGAACGCATTGATCCAGTCCATGACAACGTGGAAAACGGGCTTGTTTATTCGCTCCATAGTGACTCACCCGTGCCACAAGCGGATGGCTTGTCGTATGTCAGGACCGCCGCGACCAGGTTGATGTATATCGAGAATTCTAAGAATCCCGAGCACGTACTTGGGCCAGATCAAAGAGTCAGCGTTGAAGAGGCTTTGGCAGGCATCACCATCAACCCAGCACGTCAAACACTCTTGGATGATGAGATTGGAACGCTTGAAGAAGGAAAGAGTGCTGATTTCGTTGTTTTGAAGGAGGACATTGCATCGCCCTCAATCGACGCGTCAGATATCAGTAGTTGCTGGGTGCTAGAGACGTGGTTCCAAGGCCGCAAGATGTACTAGATCTGCTTACTGAGTCTACACTTTTCGAATTTTGTTCTACGAAAAGTGTTAGTTGGATTGGCTTTTGTTTTTTAGTGATAAAATGTGTACGCCCTGCGATGTTGACGCCATCTCGACAAATTAAGTACACAGAAGCCGTGAACGAACCAGTCGATGAGAGGGGTCTGGTGGGAGATGGAGGCCACATAAATTTTGTTTCTCACACATCATCGTTGTGAGATATCCGATCACATCCTGATCGTTCTACTTAAGCGTTCGGGTAGAAGTACGAGCGACGGGGGCGAAGTCTCGTTTGAGAATGGCCAGGCGGTAGGGAGAATGTGGGTACAGGTACTACAACGGCCAAGGAAGGATTCTGTTGTTTATCTCAACGGCTATCAGAGCATACGCATCAACGAATATTATTCTGGGTCATGCTGAGGGTTTGAGGGTACCTGGTGTTGACAAGAACGAAGACCACCACGTCGGAAAAGGTATACAGAAGGCGGGAGTATAATTGTGTGACAATGAACTGCCGTCCTTTTACTTTGGCACCGAACACCGTTCTCCTAACGCCCTGGCGAACCTTCTCGGTGAGGGCGCCGGCAAGTGCATCCAGGCTTTGGGGCCTGTTGCCCCATCTGTTGAGTCCTTCACAATCGGCATAGAGCCTTGGTTCGGTTACGGGGCCCTCGCAATCTTGGTGGGCTTTGTTCAAGACCTACATGTCATTAGTTGATGGGAAACAACGAGTCCTATAGTACAGTGGCAGATGGACCTTGGTAAGGAGGTTAATCGGTCCGCAGTGACATAGTCGATCATGCCGTTAAGGTCCGTCGCGAACGTACCCGTTTCCCCGATGAAGGCCACTAGGGATGGGAAGACGGCATGTGTTCGCCCGGCAGCAAACTCAAACATAATCTGCTCGAAACGCTGGCGATAAATGAACTTCTTCTTCGGCAATTGCGAGTCTCCCATCGCCCTGTGATCGTCAACTGCAAACCAAGTCGCATCGTGGTCGTCGATATGTCTTTCGTGCAAATCTTTCTTGCTCCAATGTGGGCGAATGCGGTTGCGAATGCGATACTCCAGGTTTATGTCGACGGGCTCGTGTGGCTGCTGGCCTTTCGGAGTCGCTCGTCGATGAAGATACTGTTGCTCCCAGTGAACTCTACAGTAAGTCGCCTGACGTTGGCTGCAAAACCACTGTACAGCGCCAGTGCCTCCTTCACAGTCATCAATCTCGCACCTCGCATTCAATAATGCGTCTTCTTCTTTGCGTTGGTCTGCAGCTCGTCCAACTCCGCCGTCTCCGGTGCACTAAGTGCTTCACTCGTGCGGTCGGATGGCTCAGGTTCGAAGGACTCAGGTGCGAGACCCGTCGAGGGTGCCAAGATAGTTTCGGCCGGAAGAATGGGCGTGTTCTCGCTGTCAGGGCCGTCGAGAGGCTCAAGAACGGTCAGCGTAAGACCTAAGTTGACCCCTCGGCTGGGTAGTCACACTGTCAGGCTCCGACAGCGTCTCTGGAGGGTATGCTTCGGGCATTTCCATCAAATGAGGGTTGGATATCTTGAGGGGGGTCGAGAGGAGATAAGAGAACTTGCAGGTCCGAGGCTGTTTCCAGGGAGTCGGAGCTTCCGAGCCGTATTCGTATTCATCAAACCTCTTAAATGGCCTTCTTAAAGCCACCTGCATGTGAAAGTAATGAATTTTCCCTTTTTTTTATAGGCTTGATTGGGAACACTCTGTTTCGGAGACTTGATTATTAGCAGATGCGAACCTCCATGACCATGCCGCTGTGGAGAAGCCTGTCAAGCCACGGGAACACAGCACCAGACTGTTGACGTCCGATTAGACCTACATTATGCTAAAAGTCTCCGACGGCAGCTGGCAGATGCCGAAAGAATGGTAGCACGCCAACGGTGTCCAGCGCCTAGCCTCGGAGCCTCACCCACTCTTCGCCTCGGAACGCGGCTCGCCTCGACCAGAACGGCGTACCTCTTGCTGTAGCCGTCTTCGGTGTGCCAGAGATGACGGGGGGTCTGGAAGCTGAGGTTCTTGCCCGCGACGTACGCAAGGGTCTCACTCTCGCGAGCCACAGCCAACCTCGTCTTCATGATCTTGAGGAGGCCGGCGGTGCCGATCCGGTACCACAGTTAGCTCGGATAGGCCCGTCTTCGGGTATGGGTGTCGTCGTGCCGGGCCCCTTGTGCTCGTCCCGAAGGTTCCTCACACGGCGGTAGAACCCGTCCGCCTTGTCCACGTAGTCGTCGCTTTGCCTTAGCTTCGGTACTTCACTCAAAGGGAAGCGTTTCAGAATCGCGTTGCCCAGAATGATCCATGACGAGTCGTCGATCTGCCGGAACGCCTATGCCCACGTCTCCACGAGCCCGGCGGGTTACAAGTAAGCGAGCTTCAAGGCCCCGCACCCGCCGGGTAATATTGCCGAGTACCTATTTGTGTTGTCGAGTTTGCACTGCCAATGACACGCCGAGGATTGGAGCCCTGGATTTTGTCCCCCTTTTGTCCTTCATTTTGACACGAACCGCTGCCAGATGCCCATCAAACCCCTCGCAAGGCATATTCATGAGCTTCATTCGCTCTCTCCGGATAGCACTCAAATATAATCAAAGGACTGAAACGGGCATATATATAATGGGTTCTCCGAATCAAAATACGCCAATGTGCCAGATTGATTACAACTAAAATATGTACAGATGCTCGATGTACCACAACAATCCTCGATGTGGAACCAACTCATTAACGCATTTGGACTATTCAACTAGTCCTAGTGACGCGCATCCTTGATGATGATTTCAGCAGCAATCTCAGCAATGCCGTACACAGCTGTCTGGATATGCGCGGAAATGAGCAGCGGCATAATACTGGCATCTACGACTCGGAGATTGCTAGTACCATAGACCCTGAGCTTGGGATCAACGACACCTCCGTCGGCCTTGGGAAGCATGGAGCAGGTGCCGATTGGATGGAAGATGCTGAGAGCAGTCTTCTTGGCGTACTCCCTTCGCTGATCATCCGTTTGGACTTCATCCAGACCAGGCTCATACTCGTTCTCCCATATAGACCGCATCGGCTCGGTGGTAGCGATTTTTCGGGCGTACTTGACCGCCTGGACGACGGCTTCTAGGTCATGGTCGTTGCCGAAGTAGTTGGGATCGATGATGGGCTTTGCTGCGGGATCGACTGAGTTGATGTGGATGCTTCCCCGGCTGAAAGGATGCATGACGACGGCAATGAGGGTAAAGAAACCCTTGCCAAAGAGCGACGATGTGCTTGCTGGGTAGCCCTTGACTCCAGTGTAACCATCCGAAAAGATGACCTCCAACTGGGGAATCGACGAGTCGCTCATGAACTCTAGCTTCTTGTTGTCAACCTTGCTGGCATCCTGAGCAACTGCCTTCTTGGCCAGGGCCACGAGATTCTTGTCGCTCCCAATGGCTTGCTTCCAAGTGGTAAAAGTGTACGCACTACCTGTGTAGTCGTACAGGGAGAGTTTACCGAGCACCCAAAGCGCAAGTTGCTCCACAGCGACGAGAGGGTTGCTGCGGAGGATATCGACCGAGGTGAATTGCGGCTTGAGCTGGTAGGAGCTCATGATGCGGAGGTGGTCCTGGAGATTCTCACCGACACCGGGGAGGTCAATGATCTGCTTGATGCCAACAGCGGAGAGGACAGATTTCTTGCCAACGCCTGACCTCTCCAGCAAGCCGGGGCTCTGGACCGAACCAGCCGAAACGATAACCTCGCGGCGTGCATTGAGCTGCGTTCCGTCTTGGAGGACGACTCCAGTGGCAACTTGCAGGTTGCCCTTCTTGACCAAGTTGACCTTGGCCACTATGGTGTCGGTCCGGATCTGCAGCTTGGGACCGGAAATGACTGAGTAGGCGTTGGCGCTGTAGGAACGGTTGTACGTTGCTGGGTCAATGCTGCTGGGCTGGTACATGACGCCGAGAGGGTTGCCACCCAGAGACTCGAGGTTCTTCTTGATCCCGAGCTTGTTCATCGTGGGAAACCACGTCTTCTGCTGCTCGGGAATGACGCGGTTGATGACGGCCTGGACGGGGCCGCTGTCGCCCACGCCCGCGGAACCATACGTGTTAGTGTTCTTGCCGGTAAAGGTCTCCGACTTCATCATGGCCTTGATCATGGTCATCCAGTTCCACCCTGGGTTGCCCAGCTCCTCCCAACTGTCGTACTCAGCGGCAGCAGCACGATCGTACGTCATGAGGTTCATGGCCGAGCATCCGCCCAAGACCTTCGCGCGATTGACGGGGAAGGACCGGTCATTGGCGCCCGCTTGCGGCACCGTGGTGAAGTTCCAGTCGTATTTGGTCCCCAGCGTCGAGCCCTTCATGCCGGGGACGTTGATCTTCTGCTCATCCCAAGCCGCGGGCCCGGCCTCGATCAGGAGAACCGTGGCTGAGGGCAGACCCTCGCTAAGACGAGCAGCAACTGCAACGCCAGCCGTGCCACCGCCGACGACGATCTTCACATCCGAGTGTCAGCACAGAGAACTCAGCCTTGTCGAGATGGCTCCGCCCCCAGTTTCAGGGCACCGCACACACACAACGTGGCAGATTTCGACTCACATAATCGTAGGTCAACGGGGTCGACGGGGCCGCCACTACGGCTGCGGCACAGGCGAGGGCCGAATACAACCTCACAAGCATGTTCGCCGTTGCCAATCGAGGAAGTCCGGGCGTGATACGAAAAGTTAAAAGCTCAGTGCGGGTTAGCACTTGGGTGTTCGGCATCACACTTGCAGATTGACGAGGCATTGGGGGTTTCGGCGGGATGCAGCTTCATTTGTAAGGAGCTGAACGCCCTTGTTCGCCAAGACCTGTCATCCGGGCGTCCAATAGACTCGCCGTCGAGGGAGCATTCCTCTCCAGAACACCCGATGCTCAGGGTACGCGTCACGCTGCATTGCATTAAGAGGGAAGCCATCCCCGGCTAATGGACATGGGACGATATGGGTTTGACTTTTGTTATCATGCGTGCTCTGCGTATTTGCATGTACAACTAACTCGAGTGGGAATCTCAACCGGTGAGCAATTTACCACCTTGCTTACCAGGTAGAGGAGGAGAGAGTCGCCAACTGACGGAGAACGCCTTCGTAGTCCAACTTCGGGACCTTGACCGGCGGAATTGCCGGCTAGACGTTTCTTTTGGCAGTTATACTTTGGCTAGACTCTTAGCCCGCGGGAGGTCGACCTTCGTTTATCCAATAAACAAGGGTATGTCCCCAGTCAATACTACCCTATCCCACCCTGATGATATGATTTTACATGGGCGAACCGCGCCCCTGCAGCCCTGCTTGCTCACCTCGACGGATCTGTGAATCCCTGTTGCCGGCCGAAATCCCGCTTGCCGGTTTGGGGATGAGTGTGGTGTGTGCAAGGGCGGAAGGCGTCATTCAGGACGATACCCAGGCGCTCTTCCGTGGTGAGAATAGGATAGTTAGAGCATTCCCGTGTCTCGAAGTGGCAAGTAAAACTAAAAATAAACTGCCATGAATTAGCTGTGCCAGAATTCCCACGTCGTAGCCGTCAGCTGGGGAATGGCATGCACATCGGACGAACTCTTGGTTGGTAAGCTCTCACTCACCTCGCGCAGTCAGGGGTCCAAACGACCCCGGGATATCGTGTCTCTGAAACTGTTGGTTGCCACGCACAAAGCTGCCGGGGCCCTTGCATGCACCAATTCAAAATCTGACAACTGACACAATCTTGCAGACAAGTCGAGACTCTGCTCCGTGGGGCGTTCGTGCAACATAACAGTACCTGCAAGCCTTGTAAGCGAACCTACTACAATCTTGCAGTCGCCCCGGCTTCCCAACTGCCTTTACAACCTCGTGGTCGGCCTCTCCGTCCATGGACCGAGCGTACCATGGCGCGTCGATGAACTCTCAGCCTACATTAGTACCCTTCCTTAGTACGATCCAGATCAGCATCTCTACCAACCTTTCTACTCGCTTTCTCGACGATCACAGCCCGCCATGGCCACCGTAACTCCGCCAGATCCTCTACCCCCGGACAGCAACGTCGGACCCGTGCTGCTGGGAGTCTCGGCCACGTTGATCGCCTTCGTCATCATCACAACGAGTCTACGGATCTGGGTGCGGTTTTCGAATCGCATCCTCGGCTGGGACGACTATACAATCGTCATCGTTACCGGACTCGGTATTGCGAGATTCGCGATCCAAGTCGCCCAAGTGCAGATCGGCAACGGGAGGCATCGATGGTTCATTGCCAATGAGAATTATGTCAACAACAACATGCTTGGCTGGGTTGCCCAGATCCTTCTCTTTGCGAGCATATGTCTACTCAAGGTATCCATCCTGCTCCTGCTACTGCGGATCAAGGACTCGAGGTGGTCCAGATACACCTCGTGGGGCATCATGGCAGGATTGGTTGTCACGAACTTCGGTGCTATTGTTATCCTCTTGGCCGAGTGCGACCCCGTGGAGGCATACTGGACGGGAGTTGGGAAGTGTTGGGATGCACGAATCCGTATCTACTGGATTTACTTTACCATCTGTAAGTTGATCTCGTCGGCCCTTGGTGATACGAAGGGCGATCCTTCCTAACGCTGTAATCAGCATACTCTATCGTTACAGACATACTATGCTCGCTGCTCCCCCTTCTTGTCATTTGGAAAGTCAGGCTTCCGTTTGCAACCAAGCTGTCTGTCTGGGCCTTGATGAGTCTGGGATTAGTGTAAGTTCATCTTCTTGCATAGTTTGCTCGTACTAATCTTGTCACTAGGGCTACTGGCTTCGGTATCGCCCGTGCAGCATCGCTAGGCATCGTCACGTCTGACTTGAGCTGTGAGCATATACCCTATCCTTGTGTGGATGCAATAGCTAACCATAGCTCTTAGGGGTCTATGCCATTACGGCCATCTGGTCCAACCTCGAACTATACCTCGGTATCATCGGCGCCAACCTTGCCCTCGGTCGATCGATGTTTGTCTACTTCTTCCGAGGAGGAAAGTCAAACAACGGCTCCTCTTATGTCGCCTCCGGGTCCAACGCAGCGTACATGAACAGTGGATACCGCATCGACAACACGAACAACACCACAACCTTTATTCGATCGAATCGAGCCCCTTCTCCATCGAGGAGCGATAATAGCGATATACCATTAGAGCCAGGGATCCAGAAGAGAACCGAGATTTGGGTGGGAGAAGAGACGATAAGTCAGGACAGCAGCAGAAAAAGAAGCCCCTAGTCTGAGCTTGGGTCTGTCTATGTTAGCATGACTAGTGGAAGGGCTCAATATGTTGAAACGAGTTACGCAGTGGATTATACGAATAAGGAGGCGTTTATTAGATCCTAAAGTAAAAGATTATATGTAATCACCATGATGATACACATCCGTTCTTGAGCTCACGGTCGTCGAGAATCTTCTGGTGATGATGTCATTGCTCATCGGCGTCTACAATTAAATCCTTGCCCTTGCTCCCCTCATGCCTTGCATATAGACCGAAACTTGCTAAAAGTCTATACATGGCTCTGCTCGCATACGCCTCGAGCATGACCTATAGTCGTGATTATCTTCGCGATTATTGACAACAAAAGCAGCTGAATAGTCTTTGTGATGCTCTGCGAGAGGCATGTGTAGCAAGATGCAGCTTTAGTTCAAAGCAGAGTTGTTCATCCGAGCTGGCGCAGCATTTCCTATTTGTTTTCCTGAATATTTCTCGATTTTAGTAGTAGAGCCGCTGCTAATAACGAAACGAAAGCGACTTGTTAGTTGTTGGTTGGGTCGGGTTGGTGACTATTACTCCCGTACCAGTTCTCCTCGCCCAATAACCCCACTCCACACAACTTCAAGATTAAGACAACCATCAAATGTGTGATTTTATCATGCATGCTACTGCCACAAACTACTGATAAATATGCGAAAAAGTCCGTCGTCGCAAAAATAAAGATGCAACACGGCGGCATTAAACTCGGTAATTGTTTAGGCTCAAGAAACCAAGAGGATCTCCGTTAATGCAGGAATTGCAACCATTCCGATGCTAAGATTATACAATATCAAGTAGTTTCTCAACACATTTGCAATGCGACAGAAGGGCACCAGATATTAGAAGGACGTGATAAGCACCAGGTGGCCTCAAGGAAGGGGAGCTTCCGATCTTAGCAAATATGTCGTCAAGATTGAAACAGAAGAATGCTGAGGGGACGAGAGAGTGGTCCGGGCAGTCCTTTCAACTCACGGAGAAGGTAACTACTCTTCCGCACGGGAAATAGGTAAATTTTGACAGAACGAAGTTTAAACTTACTTATTCAAAGTTATTAAACAGCGAGAAACCAGCATCTTGGTTATGGTGCTCAGTCTCCACCCTGGAGTTAGCCCTTGAAAGCGAAGCTTCCATCCCAGCTTCCATCCCGGCAATTGAGAGGCCCTTCGTGGGTTAATAACCAAGAACAACCTCTCTACTTCACCATACTGATGTTACCATTCATTCTGGATTTCTCAGGTCCCCATATGTCAAACTGTGAAACCGGACAGCCGGAAGATTACGGATGGACAGGACTTCGCGTATCACATTGCTCAACTTACTCTTTCTACACTCAACATCGATGCCGTTACTCTTTCGAAGTCTTTCGTGTTTCCGGTTTCGCAGAATCGGCGAGAGTGGTGCGAGGAAGCTGGTGAATGCCATCTAGTACGTGGTGGCTAAGGGAGAATATCGTTATTATTAGACACTAACTATTTCGGGATTTTCCCTGTTCCCTACAACATATGTATATTTGTGAGCGAATCAATGTGAATTCCTCACAGCACACCCTTTTTCCCCTTTTGGTACGCCTGGAGCGTGTGCTTGGCTCACCTACATCTCCAAGCTTTCAGGAAGGTCATCCACCATTCACATTGATAACATCCCGAATCATCGATTTAAGTGTTTCCGGCTGTCTAGACTCTTGAGAGAGATGGTAATATCCTGGTCCATGAATGTAGCAACACAGCTTTGCACCACGCGTGCAGCAAGTGAAAGGACAGCGTTCGAATTCCTACTGAGTAGCATCCAAAACTATAAAAAAATCTAGCTACACATTACTCTGATCTCAAATAATCGGATCCTTCCCTTGAGTAAGGCATTCAAGATACTGTCGACTTTCTCTTTTCAGATACGCGAAGAATGCAGTTGTGATGAACAGGGGGCGTTAGAGGAGCTATAATGGTAAGTTAAATTCATAATTCAGATATAATACAATTATTTTTGGGTTAATGCATGCATTCCTTCATCCATGTGCTAAAAAGTATCGACGAAATTAGTAGTATTCCTACAAATGACCCATCTCCCTCGTTCCTGAAGACTGTGAATTCGCCTATTCTAGTACGACATACTAGCATCTCCGTCGTATGTCAACGTCCTGTGAACCACAGGCGAGCAGTCCGTCCTAGCACAGTCATATTACTCAGCGCGTTTTCGGTTTTGAAGGAAGGGAGGCCTGCAACGGCTACGTCCATTTTATTCACAACCTTGGGCATGATGGCAAGCATGCTCACTGGTTTGTAGTGGGCGATCCCTCTGTGTGTTTCTTCGTGGCCATTGTTTTGGTATGCAACAAATTGCCTTAAATAGGCGAGGAAGCTTCTGCAAAAACGCTAATCGGAAGCGCATTCCTAAACGCGCTATGTTGGGTTCTAGACGCGGTGTGTGAAAGCCGAAAGACTAGTCTAAATCCATCGTAGTCAATGTCGATAGCGGCTTCAGCTCGAAGGGCATGCAGGTCGGGAAGTAGAGTTCATAGATGTCCCAAGAGCAGATATTGTTAGCTTCTGCCCTTTGGAGGGGTCCTACCCTATATCTTATATGTCAGAGGACAAGGCTCATCATCACGATACTGCACATCATAATGACCGCCGTGGAGCTATTTGCTGATGACTACGGTATCGTTACCAGTAGCTTCTACTTTAGGGAAAAGACTTTTGGCTTAGTGAAATTGATAAGTGTGAGCAACGCCAGTTCCAGCGTTACTTAATGGCTGAGGCGCCTGGTACACAGAACAGCGTCTTATAGAAATCGTACAATAAGCACTGCCTCGATAATGATCACGACCCAGAGGAATTATGCAGCCTAGAGGTGCAGCTAGTTGACATGAAAGTACGCAAGGCTCGCCCCTACACGTGCAAGAAGTGTCGCCCCATTGACTGCGGCATCTTGACGGACTGGTAGTCTCCGAGCCAGCAATTGACTATGGCGTCACGAATAACTTCTCATGTCATGCCGCCCGAGCTCCTAGCCAGACCTCGGCGATGTCGAGAGAACATATCAGCGCGTCTACCTTGTGACCGAGCCACCAGCCTTGGGGAGATCTAAGATGCCAGATAGATGACCTTGGTAGCGATGACCGTTGCAGGTCCTCCCGGGTAGGATCACAAGGATAAAAATATTCACCTTGTTTCTATGATCAACTACGCAGACGTTAGAACAAGTTCCGCACAGAAAGACATTTTATTATCCGGGGAGGGCATCTAGATTGAAATACCTACCAGGTTGGTTGGCAGAAGAGCATGGGCCAGTGTATCATCTTCGGGCTCGCAGGTAAAACATATAGGCATGCCGGAACTCTCGAGGCCGCGTCATATTCCCTTTAGGGGAAGTTTTTACCTCCTCTTTGCTAAGATCCCAGTCGATTCGCAAACATCAAGTAAGCACCTGACTTCTTCAGGTGCGCGACAGTTTCCTCAACGTTTTCTCCGATGATCAGGAAACATTAACATTGAATAGATCTTGCTCCGTTATGGTTCATGCCGACATACATACGGAAACGAACGGTAATCGTAGCTCAAGCCTACGTTTAGGGGATGGTGAGCTTATCGAATCCTTTTTGATTCCTTTAAGAACCTTCGCCTTATCTTCTCCCAACGGAGTGGTTCACGATCTGCTCAGCCCATCAAAACATGCGCCAAGACTCGCTCTCCTTGCGAGTTGTTTCAACGATCCACGACGCCCATTTGTGGATTATCATCTCCGGTTACAGGTCTCGCGACCCACTAAACCATTGCGTGTCGCGGTCCTAGCGAGGGAACTAAACAAAGCCACGGCATGGGAGCAATCGTTTCACACCCCTGCGCCCATCCTGAAAACTGGATTCTTGCTGGGAAACGTCCGCCCTTGGTCAGCTCATCGCTAATTAAAATGCTACCCTTGTCGCGTCGGATTGTCGGCATCGTGCTCCCTACTCTACCTGAGCCATGGCCTGGTTCGTCACGCTGTATAAAAGTGTTGCTTGAGATGGCCTCGCCCTTGGTTTGGGATGTTTCCCATTCTGTCTTTGTTCGTTCCTTGGTCTGTCCATTCTTTTTTGTACTTTTTGTGTGTCTACGATTGCATTGTAGCACATCCATTCCATTCGTTTCTAATCCCGATCGTTCTTATCACTCTTTATCATGGCTCGATTCGGCGTGTCGGCATTGATTGCCGCGGCGTTCGGCCTCCAAGCTGCTGCGCAGCTCAGTGGCTCCGTTGGTCCTCTTACGTCCCGGGCGGCGAAGGCGGCGGTCAAAACTTGCAATATCATGGACTACGGCGGCGTGGCGGATGCCACGACGGACAACAGCCAGGCCATCAACGATGCCTGGGAGGCTTGTAGCACGGGAGGCGAGGTCTATATCCCCGAGGGTGACTACGGACTGTCGACGTGGCTGAAGCTCTCTGGGGATGCTATGTCTTTCCGCCTGGACGGTACCATCTACCGCATTGGGTAGGACAACAATTCAGCTCTGTTCGAGTCTATGGATTGGCTGACAAGATGAAGCACCGACGGCGGCAACATGCTGTTTTTCCAGCACATGAATGATTTCGAGCTCTACAGCAGCAACTCGAAGGGTGCCATTCAGGGCTACGGATATGAGTTCCACGAGAGTAAGCCTTCGTTCAGGTCAACCCGCTGTACGGCCAGACGCTAATGGAACTTCAGAGGACGAGTACGGCCCTCGTATCCTTCGCCTTTACGACGTGAAGGGCTTCTCGGTCCACGACATAGCTCTCGTTGACTGTAAGACCCCCGGTACTATTCCAAACACCAAACTGACTCGTTTTAGCTCCCGCTTTCCATTTCGCCATGGACACCTGCAGTGACGGAGAGGTCTACAACCTAGTCATCCACGGTGGAAACCGTGGCGGTCTGGACGGCATCAGCGTCTGGAGCACCAACATCTGGATCCACGACGTCGAGGTTAGCAACAAGGACGAGTGCGTTACCGTCAAGAGCCCGGCCGACCACATCCTGATCGAGAACGTCTTCTGCAACTGGTCCGGCGGCTGTGCCATGGGGTCTCTCGGCGCCGACACCGGTAAGTGCCACTCCATTTTATACATGTGTCCGGAGTTCGAGACTGGTAGATGCTGACTTTGCAAGACATCCACGACGTCGTGTACAACAACGTCTACACGCAAAACTCCAACCAGATGTACATGTTCAAGTCGTACGGCGGCAGCGGCACCGTAGCCAACGTGCAGCTGAACAACTTCATCGGCCACTCCAACGCCTACACGCTGGACCTGGACGCCACGTGGTCGTCGATGAGCCCCATCGACGGCGACGGCATCTTGTACACCAACTTCACCTTCGCGGGCTGGGCCGGCACGTGTCTCAACGGCCACCAGCGCGGCCCCATCAAGTTCAACTGCCCGCCCGACGTGCCCTGCACCGAAATGTCTGTGACCGACTTCAACGTGTGGACCGAGGCGGGCGACTACGTCGAGCACTGGTGCCACAACGCCTTTGGCGACGGCGCGTGTCTGGACGCCGGCAACCCGACGTCGACTTTTACCACGACGCAGACGGTGAGCTCTGTGAGCGACTACTCCATCGCCACCATGGCTGGCGAGATCACGGCCGGGCTGGGTCTGACTGCTTCTATTGCCATTCCGACTCTCCGCGCGTCGTTTTATCCTGGTGTTGCGGCTGTCAGCCCGTTGATGGCCAACGGCGAGGCTGATGCCGTTGCTGAGACGAGCGCGGCGGAGGTTGCGTCTTCGGCTGCTGCGACGCCTACCAGCATTGCGGCTGAAAGCTCCATCGTCGCGATTGAGAGCTCTATCGTGGAGGAGAGCACCGATGTTGCGGTTGAGAGCACCGCCATCGCCGTTGAGAGTACCGATTTCGCGGAGGAGAGCAGCGTCGTCGCCACCAACACACCTTCAGTGGCCGTCTCCAGCGCCCTCGACATTGATTTCGCGTCCTTCACCCCCATCGTCACCTCCACTCCGGTGGCTGCCATTTCGGCTTCGCAAATCCCAGTAGTGAGCGAGTCTGGCCCAGAGACCACGACGAGTGCGACCCGCGCTGGTTCTTCCGCCTGCAAGGCCAGAAAACGTCGACACATCTAGGGACTTGATCCTAGACACTTGGAGTGGAAAGGATTTGAGGGGGCGATCTGAAGTAGTGATCGATCGATAAACAATTCTCTGTATAAATAGCATGTATTACATAAAAATGGAATGATGGATAGCGATCACCATCCGCAGCCCCTACTGTAGTGTTCAACGTTGAGTGTTGGTTTGTGAAGTCAGCGTATAATCCCACGTCACACTTCCTGCGGTACGTCTACTGAAAACATGATGAAACCGCATCTAATTAATATTCATCTGTAGGAGTTTGAAGAGAAACCCATTGACACAGGCCGACAGTTCAAGCACATCCGCACGGAACATCTAACAGAATTAAAATCGTAGTGTCGGATTTCCCAGAATTGAGTCTACTTGGTCAGCTATCTCGACTCCACCATCATCCAATCATCTAAGATCCCTCGTGGCTTAGTTGGCTAAAGCGTCCGACTGTTATTACTTGGCTATCGGGAGATCGGAAGTTCGAGCCTTCCCGAGGGAGTTCATTAGCACTGCTCTTTTTTTGTGCGTGTGGGGGTGTCACGTGAACCCTTGCGACCCTAGACGTCTCTACCTTTTTGACTCAAAAGGAGGTGATTGATAAACTAGGTAGGAAATATTACACCCAATCGATGAGCAAATGGAACAATTGAGTTCTTCTATTCTAATCCAATAGGGTGCACCATTTCTATAGCAACGAATTATCGCGACTTTGTTTGGGGCGCTGACAGTGGAATGGAGAAAGCCATCGAAAAGTCAACAAGCAGAAATGGTGACCAGGTAGCCGTCCAGTCCATCTTGGCACACGGAATCAGTGTCAACGTCTGCGAATTAGTATAAGAGACGACCTCCCTGCACCTCATTTTGCCTTGCATTTCCAGACTGATTCCCCGTTGAACTGCACGCGCGACCACGTCACGGCGCTAGTCACATGACCCGGGCCCGATCGTACCATCTCCATCTCCCCTGATCGCCCCAACCGATTATCTCGGATGCAGGCTCGTATTCGGATTCGTCGTTGAGCCCCAGATCTGCCAAGAGACGCCCCGCAGCCAATCACAGGCGAAGCCGCGGCATCCAGGTTCCCACACGCACCTTCCACCTGCAATTCCACGCCCGCCCGATCAGCGGAGACGGCTGTTTTTCATTACGGATACGGACGTATCCGTACTCTGCCCGAGCAAGCAGGCTCGGAGCTTCTCGGCGGGACGGACGGACCCCTTTGTGTTAAAATGAAACCTTCCGTTCGCTCGTCAATTGGGTTGATCTAGCTTCTTTTCCGCAAACAAACACGAACACAGCCCAGGACGCGATGAAAGCTTGAGAGATTCGCCCAGTCAAACCCAAATTGATTGATTGATTAGACACCGCCCGCCATGGACGCTGTTCTCGAGGTCGCCGACTGGCTCGTCCTCGACAAGGCCTACGCCAAGGTCTTCCCGCCGCTGAAGTTCTCCAATGCCACCCAGACCGACTCATCATCGTCGCACCTCAACCTCGACTGGCCCTCGTCGGCCGAATCGTCGCTGCCCCAGGACAACATCTACCGCCAATCCTTCTCCCTCTTCCTCCTCGCCGCCATCGGCGCCGCCACAATCTACTTCATCTCCGCGTCGCTGTCCTACTGCTTCATCTTCGACAAGCGCCTGGAGCACCACCCGCGCTTCCTCAAGAACCAGATCCGTCTGGAGATCCAGTCGTCGCTCACGGCCATTCCCATCATCTCGCTCTTCACCCTGCCCATTTTCCTCGGCGAGGTGCGCGGCTACAGCCTGCTGTACACCGATGTCGCCGACTACGGCTGGGCCTGGATGGTCGTATCCACGTTTCTGTACATGATGTTCAACGACCTGGGCATCTACTGGATTCACCGCCTGGAGCACCACCCCAGCATCTACAAATATGTCCACAAGCCGCATCACAAGTGGATTAGTAAGTTCTCAATTGTCGCCTTTGAAAAAATGGCAATAACTGACATTTCAGTCCCCACGCCATGGGCCGCCATCGCTTTCCACCCTCTGGATGGATTCGCCCAATCTCTCCCTTACCAGTAAGCGCCCAATTCATCTTTTGCACAATGCACCATTCTCTAACCACCCTCCAGCATCTTCCCGTACATTTGCCCAATGCAAAAGTACCTCTACCTGTTCCTCTTCGCCATGGTCCAAGTTTGGACCATCCTCATCCACGACGGCGACATGATCACCGGCCACTGGCTGGAGAAGTTCGTCAACAGCCCTGCCCACCACACCCTGCATCACATGTACTTTACCGTCAATTACGGCCAGTACTTCACCTGGGCCGACAACTACTGGGACTCCCACCGAGCCCCTCAGCCCGAGCTGGACCCCATCCACGACGCCATCAAGGCCATGCGGGAAAAGGGCCTGGTGGATGAGAAGGGTGAGATCATTAAGAAGCCTAAGGGCGAGTAAAGCTGTATTTCTTGCTGTACATACTACCACCAAAAAGCATTGAACATCACGGGGTGATGCAATAGCCAGCACATATTAATCGATTTTATGAAGCGTCTAGAAGCGTTCATTGGCAGTTTACTAGATCTACGAACAGGCTGGAGTGTATTTCGTTGTAATTAGAATATCTCAAACAATCAAAACGTCTTCCTATTTTCAGGCGTGCCCTTCTGTTCTTTTTTTCTCTCCTTAGACATTGACAGACCAGTGTCTGAGACTTCTTTTGTCCAACCTGAATCCCCTTCCTCACCTTTAATCAGTCCGACGGATGTTTGTAGTGCCTTACCGTACCTCTCTTCTTTTACTATCACTAGCACAAACTCTTATATAGAAAGACAGACTTATTTAAGAGGAGAAGTATAAGATTTTTATTAATACTTCCTCATAGTTAATTAATAATATAATATTAGGAAAGCGCCGGACAACGCCCACTTAAAATCCGGACCTCCGGCTGCCAGCCACTGACAGCTAAGTGCCGAATGGCTGACCCACCAACCGCAACCACACAACGACCCCACGCATCAGTCACCAGCGCGCTACCGACGCGCAACAACACGAGCCCTCCCTGGGTGACCTCCCCTCTCTCTCCTTTGTTATTTTCCCCCTTAACCCCCTTAACCCACTGGGAATTGGGATAATTCCAGTCCTGGCATGAAGGACTATTTACTCATGCGCAGCGACAGCACAAGGGGCCCGACCCGGGCTCGCTATGGAAAGGATATGGGTTTTCGTCCAATCTGGTTTTTCCTATATCTATATAAAGTAGAAGTACTATCTACCTCTTAGGTCTATAGCGTATGAATATAATAATAATAATATTATTAGGAATTGAATATCCAGTAAGGGATGTAATTTAAAGTACGCTACTATTAGAAACTTTAATAATATTATAATTACGGTTTTATCAGAGTTTAGATATAGCTTTTAGTATATTCTAGAAGACTTAAACGAGATCTTTATTATAAATATAGAAAAGGGCTTTTTGGGTGATATAGATAGAGTACGGAGAGATATAAGAAATCTATACTATGAATCTAGATACGCATAAATTCCCTTCTCGCCTATGAGAAACAAAATTGTAATTCTATAATTTTATCTTACATAAAATTGCCTATAAGATATACCCTTCTGTTAGTCTAATTTACTAATTAAAGTAAGGCTATTGAAACATATTCAAGTCCGCATCGTGGGCCGTTCCAAGCTCGTGTTTCTTAAGCGCTTGACCCAATTGCCATCCCCACTCATCATCGAGAGGTCGTTTTTGCGCTTCTTCCTGCCCCCGTCTCTCTGCGAGCTCGGAGGCCTCCCTCATCTCTTGAGCAGCGAGCTGGGCCTTCATGTATTGAGCAGCGGCTACTTCAAAGACCCGGTCCCAGTTGTATGGATCCTCCCAAGGCACTGACAGGGCAGCAAGGTACTTCATCCTCAACGACAAGTACCGGCCGACCTTTGGACACTGGCATGACCAAGCGTAGGCAATGGGCAGCTTTCCCGAGTTATCGCGTCTCGCCACGTCGACAGCTGGCTGCTGGCATATAAGCTGCATCACGTCGAGGCAGTCCAGGGTCGCTGCCCAATGCACCAGGTTTCGTCCCTGGTGGTCTCGTTGATTGGCATCCACGTTTCCCTCGCGGACAATCAGCATCAGAGTGTCCTTGAACCCGGCTTCAGCGGCCATCTGGGCTGCGTTTCTGCCGTTTCGATCCTGAAGGCGGGTACTTGCGCCGTACTCCAGTAGGACTCGACAGCTTTCCGTGCAGCCCAGTTTCGCGCCGTAGTGTAAAGCGGTGCCTCCGGAGTGATCGATCTGATCAGTGTTGACGTCGCTCAACATGAGACATGTTTCTATCATGTCGTGCCAATTATTCATCGTGGCGTGGTGAAGAAACCCCTTTCCAGACTCATCCAGGTCGCGTCCGATATGCTTATAGCGAGTCTTTGGCAGAAGAACTCTCACAATCTCCTCTTCGCCGTGCCTGGCTGCGGAGAGGAGAGGAGAAACGTGGGAATTCTCAGGTGTTGGGAATGCCTCGGACCGCTCAATAATAATGAGAGCAATCTGCTTTAACCCCCACCAGGTCGCCAGTGCCAGTGGTGTCCGGCCGTGCTCGTCGATGAGGTCAAGTCGGATGTGCTGCGCAAGCAGCAGTCGGCGTACGACCTCGGGCCTCTGGCGAGCTACGGAAGGCCATAGGGACCGATGTGCCAAAATTATTTTTTGATGTAGGCACCCTCCCGTACGGTACCCTAGGACCCCGTTTTGCATTATGTGTTTTAGTTGAATATGCTTAATAAGCAGCGCTTAGGTGATGTAGGGTCACGTGCACTCGTGCTAAGGTCCGTGCCCCACTACGATTTCCTTCCCTTAACGCCACTAGCTTCTCTTCCTTTTCTTCTTCCTTCCTTAACTATATATTAGAAGGTTAGAATCCCCTTATTCCCGCTTTAAATAATACTATAGCCTTAAATTTCGTATTATAGTTTAATCTCCTATAGATTCTTATAGCTATAGGCATTATTTTAAGATATATAATATTATAACCTTATAATATTAAGTTTTTATAATTATATACTTTAGTAGGCTAATATTTATTATAGGAATATATTATTTCCTTTTTCTTATATATTACTAAATAGAGTAT